>VWYK01026363.1:22877-34033 GCA_013399775.1 Semnornis frantzii | reverse complement strand
AAATGCTCACCCACTGCCCTTGTCCTGTCATCAAGCATCACCAAGTAACTTGCACCCATCATCTCTTGTCTTTTCCATAGGCCTCCTTGTAAAAAGGGAGCCTCAATCCCCCTGGCAGCCACCCTTTATGTATTGGTACATGGTAATAAGCTCTTTCCCAAGCCTTCTCTTCTCATGACTGGGCAAACTCAGTTCTCTCGGCCTTTCCTTATACAGCAGATCTGCCTGTCCTCTGATCATTCTTGTGGCCCTTTTTGACTGGTCATCATCAAGCTAACATTTTTCATGAGCAAACACAGAGGGCCAGATCACAACCAGTTGCAATGTCATTGCATCTGCTTACATTAGCAGTACATTTGTCTCAGAATCTTTTCAAGTGGTGTATTAGCCAGACTGTAGATCAATAAAAAACACACAGATAAACAAGTATCTGCTTTAGAAAAGTGTGTGAGCATTTCTGAAGAGGAAGGCATATGACCATCAGGATGTTCTTTAAACTGTAAACACATCATGATCCAGATGTTTAATTCCCCTCTTAGACTGCACAGTAATAAATACAAATAAACACTTCTAAAAAAAAATCCAGTTAGCATTCTTCAGAGCAACTTAGCAAACCATTATTTTTTCAAGACAGGAAAATTCTGTTTACATTCCTGCTTCTTCATTACCATACACTTCACATTTTGGGGCAAACAGTCCTCAAAGTTGGGTATCCTCAAGTCCCACAGGAGACAGACAGCACCATGGAAGGCTGATAACCAAGCTGGCCACTCATTTGGCATCCTCAGCTATTCCCAGATTCAGCCAATATTTATTCACTTAATCTGCCCAAGGGATGGGTTGTACATAACTAAACAGCATAGAGGGACATAAATTGTCCAAGTCGCTCTTTTTGCATCTTTAAAAGATGTCATTTGAAAAGATTTTTGCTTATTTATGAATACTTCAATAGGCATCGTGCAATTCTGCCCAAAATACCCAACACAGAGCATTCAGCAGGAATCTCTGCAGTCTTTACAGGAAACCCACTTTCATTAAGCAACTGATCTTTGTCAGTCCCATGAGTGCTCACCACAAAAGTTCACTGTATCTGTTCCCACTGCCTCTCTTTCCTTCCTCCCATAATCTGCAGCACCACTGCTATACCTGAAGCTTTGGAATCCAGTTCTTCTCCACCTTCTGGCTACTTACTGCCCTGGCAGGCTTTGCCCCATCACTTACAGTGAGAAAAGCTCTTAAAACCTTGCGGGAAATAACAGGGCTCCTGGGGCTAGGCAAGGAAATACAGCTCCAAGCACAGAGAGGGGGAAGTGACAGATGATGGGAGGGATGTGGCATTGATGGAAAGTGTCGGGGTGGGAGGAGGGAAGGCACAGGAGTGGAAGGGAGTCAGATATCTGACTGGAAAACTCAGAAAATGTTNGTTTTGGTTGGTTTTTTTTTTTCTAAATGTTTGGAGAGCATCCAAAGAAATTAATTAAACTTGAAGGACATGATATTTGTTTCTTGTTTCAACCTCTTTCCCAGATTCCTGCTGCTGGGCGTTGCCCTTAATTAACAGCATTTTTGTTTGAAATCACATACTTAATGATCCCTGCGTTCTCACTCTCNAAAGAAAAGAAAAAGAAAAGGAAGTTAAAAATACATTAGTCCATGACTGGCACACTTTCCTGAGTTAGTCACAGCAGTGGGATGAATTTGGGATGAAGGAGCTGGATAATATGTGAAGACCAGGAAGATTTTGATAGTTCAGGGGGGTAAAAAAAAGAGCAAAAGCAAATGCAGGGGGAAAGGGATACATATTCTTTTTCATGGACTCATTTCTCTTGCTTTTGTGTTTCTCTCAGTAACACTTGGCAGGAATTTGTTCTGCCAGGGGCACTTCACTGTGTTACTCCACTCTGGTTGTGTTGGTCCCATTTCCAGCTACAGACTGGCTTGGGGGTATTGCTGAGACAAGGAAAAGAGCTTTGCTAGGGGCCTGGTCAGGACTGCAGACAGCGATGACCCAGGCAATCGAAATGCATGGCAGAACCATGGATTCTCTGCAAGCAGGAACCACTTTTCTGGGTTTTCTGCTGCCAAACAACTTTGTGCCCCATGAAGAGACTGCTGAGGCATTCAGTTGCTACAAACACCTTGAAAGCCTATGTGTTTAGACAAGTAGGGAGTTTAACTTCGTTTCCAAACCTCTCAGGTTCTAGCTGCAGCTTCTCAGAAGGAAAGTCTACTGACTTCTGCATTCCTTTAAATGCCATTTTGAATTTCAGGAACTCTCACTTTTACTATTTTTCTTCCTTTTGCTATTTTATGTTGTTTGGGGTTTTTTTTTTGGTTGGTTGGGTTTGGGGGTTTTGGTTGGTTTTTTTTTTTCTAAATGTTTGGAGAGCATCCAAAGAAATTAATTAAACTTGAAGGACATGATATTTGTTTCTTGTTTCAACCTCTTTCCCAGATTCCTGCTGCTGGGCGTTGCCCTTAATTAACAGCATTTTTGTTTGAAATCACATACTTAATGATCCCTGCGTTCTCACTCTCTTGTTTGGTTTGGATTTTTTCTTTTTCCTTCTTCTGTTTCTTTTTTTTGCTGCTGTTGTTGTTTAAAAATGTGACTTTATTTATTTGCAAAGACTATACTGTTTATCCAAGTGGATAGTATCTTTAAGTGGAAAAAGAAAAGCCAGGCCAATTTCCTTGCTTCTTTACTGTCTCAGCTTAATAGCTCTGTGGTTTCTAATTTTTTGTTGTTGCTGTTGTCTTTATTGTTGTTCTTTTCTGTGTGTGTTTCTAATTCCAGCTGTGCAACACACATCAAACCAGTCTGTGGTTATACTTCTTGGTAAGCTACGCTGCTTAACATTTCATTTAAAAAACAATTAGCCTTTCTTCCCCCCAAGAAAACAAAAATGAAGCTACAATGAGATTCTTTTCAGCTATAACCACAGATACTGAATAATTGATTTCCGCTCTACATTATAAAAAGCATTTTTGTTTTGTTGGCAACACCACATCTTTTTAATGGAATTAATGTTTCAAAAGGTAAACTGATTCAGTTAGGATAACTGAATGGAAAGATTGCAGTGGAAGTAGTGGGATGAAAAAAAAAACAAACATTTTTGAGAGTTAGTTGAAGGATCTTGTTTGACTTCCCCTCTATACATCAGCTCAGTTTCATCAATGAAAGGAGAATGGGATCAGTGGTGGAATTGGTCTGGAGCTGAACTACTTGCAGAAATATTTTCTTTCAAACAGTAATTAGGGAAAAAAAGTGGGTACTTTTTAAGATGACACTTCTTCCCCTTGCATAGCCAGCCTCATTTTGTCAAAAGTAGCACACCAAACATTTCTCTACAAATTATCCCAAGACTAAGTCTTTAGGAGTGCAAAACCAAGAGGAAATCTTGTGGTAAACAATTGCTGTGGCTGCAGTAGAAACTGTTTAGGTAGGGCTGCTTTATAACAAAAACTAACATTATGCCACCTTGCTAGGAAGTTGCCTTCTTTTGCTGCATAACAATGCTGCTGGTCGGCTCAGTAGCCATAGGTAGCACCCAAGTGAGGGAGCCTGCTGGGGCCAGTAACAGGGCAGTAAAGTTGACACTCCTTTCATGTCACCCCCATGCCTGCTCTGCAGAGGCAGTAAGAAAAAAGCTGCTCATTTTCAGTCTGTATGAAGATGGACATGGACATTGTGTTTGGAGGAGCAGAAAGAGACCCAGACAGTTCAGACGGTGTAAGCTGAGCACTCTGGGATTTGAAGGAGCCCAAGACTAACACCTACAGCTTTAAAGCCCCTTCCCACTTTCATAATTCACCAGAGCAGTGACACTATTTAATGGGACTCAGAAATCACCCTCTCTTTCTCATTGAGAGTGAGCTAACGTTACCCTGAAGCCAGTGAGAAACAATAATTCTACTTGCCATGTTCAGAACAGGGCACTTTTTAACTACAGGCTTATACAGTCCCCACTGGAGCCCCCAAACCTGGCAGATCTGTTCTTCATTAAGGCTTTGGCTCATGTGCCATTTATCTGTGCACACAGGAGCCCACTGATACTGGTCTGTGGGACTGACATGCAGAACAAAACCAGTGTGTAACCTCTTTCATGCTGCATTTCTCCATATTTCAACCTGTGAGGGGCTTCAAATGCAGGACCTGGCTGTCTCATGATTCATGCCCAGGCCCTTCTCTGATGCCATTAAGGAGGAGCATGTAGCAAATACAGCATCTGTTGCCTGTTCTCATGAGTGGAGACATCTCCTTAAAAAAAGTTATATCTTAATCATGAGGGATGACATTGGCTTTTAACAGCTTGAGTCAAACAACCTCCTGCTTTCATCTCTGAAGCAACTAGGTAGGTAATTATTTGTCCTTCTTCTAATACACAAATCATATTCCTCTCACCTTTAGGTAATGGGAATGGAATACTTAGAGCAAAACACACCAATCATCCTCCTGTGGAGCACCGAAGTCAGATGGGTGCCAGCACTGAAGGAGGATAACTTAGGCAGGCTTGGCAAAACTACTGAAAAGAGCTTTTCCAGAATTCAGCCCTCTGAGCTCTGCAGCAGAGAATTGCAAAGTCTCTGAGACACAAGCTAGCAGACCCTCAGAAATGTCTACCTAGCAAAACCTAAAGGGGTCTGGGTTTGACAGAGTGGTTAGCCAGAGACTTTCTGCTGCTGCTGCAATACTTGTAACTTGATCATCTGCTTGGGAAATGTGATGAAGAAGGAGTTCCTGGAACTATTTTAAACTACCTCGGAGCCTGCCCATGTGTTTGCAGTGAACAGTTACAATACATCCGTGTTTGCAAACCACCAAGGTCTTCAGGAGTTGAGCTCAATCCAGCATACAAAACCCATCTCTCTCCTCAAGCTCAGCAGTTTGGCTAACAGGCCAGACAGCGCTGTTGACAATACAAATTACTGACTAATTCCTTTCACACACCTTGATGAGGAGGTGAGATAAAAGCAGACAGCTACAGATGTTTACACTGGTGTGACACCTTGATAGCCCTGATCCTGCCCTATCCTGCTCTCTGATCATCTGCCAAGGGCTACCAGTACCTTTGCATTTCGAAGTCGTTGGCTGAAGACACTGGGAAGAGGAGAGGAGGATGACTGCTCCTCACACACAGTAACATTGGTCAGACTGTGAAACAGTGAAAGGTAGATCAGCCTTTCTCTCCCGGTGAAGCTGGGCTGTGGTGGTGAAGGAACAAGAGTTGGACAGGGACAGGGAAAGGAACAAAGTGAAACAAAAGGCTTTCCTCCCCGAGTCAGGAAAATGGGGACTCTTCCTGCTCCCAGCCCTGTCTCGAGACATCATTCAGTGATCCAAATGGAAAACCTTTAATTCATCCTTGGGGCAGGAAGCAGGATTCACTCCTCCTGTTCTGAGGCAAATCCACTCCACAAATCCCTTTGCTATCTCAATCCTGCAAACTGCTAATCAGACTCAAGGGTATCAATCATAATAGCAGTTTACAACTTGGTATTGCAAAATAATTTAGTCTGTAAGCACCTTAACAAATTAGGCAAGTACACAGCCATTCTCCTTCACCCCCCACCCCAAATTCCCACTGGGAACAGATGTTCAAGGCTCTCTGCTCCACAGTCAGCATTCCTATATGGCATCTAGCTTTTATATGATATTTGTGGAGCAAGGATACAGTTACAGTTCTGGTAAGAAGGGCATGTAGTCGGTATGCCTCACAAGGTCCCACATAAAGCTGTACCAGCATGTTTTCAGAAGGTAGAAGGAAGGTGCAAACACAATAGAAATAATCAAGCAACCTTAGGCAGTGGGGGAAGGAAATGAGCTAATTTCCAAATGCTCAGTGCCCAGTTATGGAGACTGAGGGCAGGTAAACAGGAAAAGAGAGGAAGGAGGAGGTCATTACACCTTTGGTTAGAGAAGCTTCTTGGGGCAGTTGTTTGAAGTGGCTACTGCACTTATCTGTAGGAGGTGAGGAAAGATGAGGCAGGCAATCCTTGGACCGCTTACGGAGTCCATCTAGCCAGACACTTAAGTCAGCTGCAACGTTGTGATGGGTTAATATTCTTGCTAGCTGGTAATGGAGAGTGCACATAGTCTTGCCAAATGCATTTTTATTGTTCTTTCAAATTTCTGTAACTTTTCATTGCTCTAAGTCCACATTTTTAATTTTTGCCTTGAGCTGTAAGTAAAAACACATCTTGGCTGGTGACAGAGCTGCTCCCTAGCGATCTGACTCACTCATGGGGAGAAGATGAATTCTCCCCAGTCTCTGCTCCCTCAATACATTCCATTTATTTTCATTTGAATAGGCTGAAACCTAGATGAGATCTTCTAAATGGGCTAGACTCAGCCTGGGTTGCTGGTGATTGACAAAAGCAGAGGCCCACAGGCTGAGAAGTCAGCAGAAGAGAGTGCTGCCCTGCACAGACAGGCTTTTCTCCTTACCAAGGGTATCAGGAGTTGCTGCGGGCATATCCCATAGAGAGCTGGACTTTTGGTGCTCAGCCATGCAGCAGACAAGTCAGGCAGCTTGCAGAGAGAAGATTTGTGGGTCATGATCCAGGGCAAAGTTGTCATACTTCTCTGCAAAACATGTCCTAGAGGTGAAAGTGGAAGAAGCTTAGGACACCCCGACTTAGTAGATTAGCACAGGCCCAGCAACACTTAACAATCTGAAAAGCCTTTAAGACTCTTAATGGATCTTCTCTTAAGCCTTAAAAAGGTAGGGAGGTAGAACCAGGGAATCTGAGGAATTTGTTGATTAAGTGACTTCCGTCAGGGGGAATTTTGTGGGATCTCAGACTCAGCTGTTCCAGTGGGAATTGTGGCAACAGGGCACCAGCAGCTGTGTGAGTTGTCTTCCCTAGCAGTTCAAGAGAGATGCTGGCACATCAAAGTGCAATTTAAATGGCCCTGCTCCTGTTTTAGGGAATCTGTGTCTATATCTTTGAATTTTCATTTAATTCTCTGTTTTACTTTGCTGCTTGTATTATTCTCTTCTTATCCCAATAATCCCAAAGTGTTATTTCCTCTCTTAATTTTTTTCCACAGATAGCAGGGAAGGGAAATCTCAAAAACAGAAGTCAGAGACCTTGGGAGTATAATGAAAATGGAATTGTGTGCCTCCAGATTAAAAAGAGGAAACGTATTAAATCTTTAAAAATACAGATTAATCAATTATGTATGCAAAAGAGGACACAAGAATTACAGTCATGAAAAGCAGAAGGAAATTCAGAAGTACAGTATATGCCTCTGGGATCCTCCTGACTCAAATCCAGCAAAGGGATGTATTTTCCCTCCATGCATGCCCATAAATCCCATGAATGTCAAAGGGACACCGTTAATTTAGAATAGGCCCAAAATTTAGGTTTATAGAAAAGGAAAAGGGAAAAAAAAAAAAGAAGAAGGAGGAAAAAAAAGGTTTCATAAAATATTAGTATAACAGCAAGAGCTTTAAAAATATTTAAGCACATTTCAGTGACCATTAAGGGGTGGTGAAGAAGAAAAAGAATGAATTGAACAACTTCTCTAACATTGTTAGAATGTCCCCACCAGAGACTATCATTTACAGCCACTGTTATACTGGCTTTCAGTATGCATTATACTGGTGGAAGAAGCCTGTGGCAGTCCAAAATGGTTGCATCAAGAAGGAACTGTAGGGAGAAGCCCCTTGGAAGGGATGACTTGTGCTCTTTAGCATAATCTGATGACCTGGCCTTGCCAGTAGATACTGCAGAAAAGAGGATCAAAACGCAGTCATGTGTCGTGTTTAGTGCTCTCCTGTTGCAATCCTTGAGAGACATTCAAGGTGTCTTCTGGGTAAGATCATGAAGAAGGTTAAAAGGAAAACAAAAACCAACAAAATAAGTGCCCATTTCTGTATGTGTACTTGGAGGCCCAAACAATCCTATCAAATTATCTGGGACTACTACTTAAAACTAACGTAAAAGTAACTGCTAACAGTGTTGAAGGTGTTTTCCTAGCATTTCTCTATCCTGTTATTGTGAGTAGGTCTCCAGGACTATGTCTTTCATGAGAAGCAGTCATCTCACTGTGGCATTCACAAATGACATAAATGTAAAATGTAGATCCTTTCATACAGAGACATAGACCAACAGGTGACGTAATCTAAATCCTTCTTGTCTCAACCAACTAGCAATACATTAAGAACATTTTAAGTAGCATCAGACTAATATGGGGCATTTTCCCTAGGCCTTCTTTCCAAAATTCAGGGTTAGTTCTGAGAATTTACGTAAAACTAGTTGAGTTACTTGCCTTTAAGAACTCTTGCAGGAGAGATCAGAGAATCATAGAATGGTAAGGTTGGAAGGGACCTCAAGGATCATCTAGTTCCAACCCCCTGCCATAGGCAGGGACACCTCCCACTAGCACAGGTCACTCAAGGCCTCATCCAACCTGGCCTTGAACACCTCCAGGGAGGGAGTAGCCACAACCTCCCTGGGCAATCTGTGCCAGTGTTTCACCACCCTCACTGCAAACAACTTCTGCCTAACATCCAGTTTCAATCTCCCCTCTGCCAGTTTAAACCCATTACACCTTGTCCTGTCACTACAAGACCTTGTAAATAGTCCCTCCCCAGCCCTCCTGTAGGCCCTCTTCAGATACTGGAAGGCCACTCCAAGGTCTCCTGGAAGCCTTCTCTTCTCCAGGCTGAAGAGCCCCAACTCTCATAGCCTGTCCTCATAGCAGAGCTGCTGCAGCCCTCAACATCTTTGTGGCCTCCTCTGGACCCATTCCAACAGTTCCATGTCCTTCTTGTGTTGAGGGCTCCAGAACTGTACACAGATATTCTAGAGCTTAACCACTCTGATGGTTCTAAAGTTTCCAGTTCTAAATGCCCATGGCCAGTGGTATTCCTTTGGGTTTTTATCAACATTGAGCTGAATAATGCAAAATCCTGTTTGCCCTGCCTGTTCTTTATCCTCCCTACCTCCAGAGAATTACATACTTCTCCTCCAAGACTTTGCTTTATCAAGGCATTGAGCTTTCATTTCACCCAAACTTGCCACTCCCAGATCATCCCACCAATTCCTTTTTGTATCTGTTCTAGATTCAGTTAATGTTTCCTAATACGTAAGGACACAACTACAGAGACAGTAATTCTAGCTGCCTCTTCCTCATACCTTACACAACACTATTAAGTGTTCCCTATCTCTACTGGAAATGCCTCACCAGTGCAGTTGGGAGGGCATGTTACAGCTGTGGCCTCCTTCCATGGCTGCCAGCAACTCAAGAGCTCCTGCTCTAGAGCAAAAATGCTACTTATTAGATCTCAGATGAATCACAGAACATTAGGGGTTGGAAGGAACCTTGAAATATCAGAGCAGGATCACCTAGAGCAGGTCTCACAGGAATGCATCCAGGTGGGTTCTGAATATCTCCAGAGAAGGAGACTCCACAACCTCTCTGGGCAGCCCAGTGTTTTATCACTACAGTGAGAAAGTGTTTTCTTATGCCCACAAATGAACATTTTCTTGCTGTTAGCTACCATCCCATTACTATACCTTGCTTCTCAAAATCATTCATGCAGTTCTTCCTGCTGAGCATTCTGATTCTCCCAAATATCCACAATGCCTTCCAATTTGGAAGGTCTAGAAAACTTGGTTAGTACAAGTCTAATTGTGGCATTCATTAAGAAAAATGTTAAATAAAGCCCCACACCAATTGCTGAGCAGCTCTGTTAGCTACATCTTAAAAATCACTTCAAGTTTGTATATGGTTAGAGTAAAATATTGCTGTTGCTGTCGAGGGGAGAGCCACATTTGTCACAAAGAAGTTAAAGGTGAAGATCAACAAACAGAACACATGGTTATATTGAGGGCAAAGGAGATTTTCCTCCTGTCCCCAAGGAATCCTCAGGCCTGCATAAGCTTTGAAAGACAAATATCTTTCCTTATCAAAGGTTCTTGCCATAGTGTCAGAACCATCCACAGTAAATCGTTCACAGAAAGCAGTGTAACACTGGTGACACTGTGGAAGCTTTCATGTGAAGCCAAAAATGTGCACTTAGAGCATAACAAATACTTATGGCTGTGCATTTCAGAAGTCATTGCAAGTGTCATGGAATTTCACTCAGATCTGGAAGAGTCTGCAGCACTTTGCAACAGGCTGGCACATGATCTTTTGCTATAGGTTACCTTACAGCTTGCAACAACTACAAAATCCAAGCACTCCTGAAGCATCTGGTAGTTTTAATGATTAGCAGCAACTTCTTAGGAGTAAAATTAAGTTTAACTCATGCCAAAGAGGCAACCTTGCTTTGAGATTCCTGGGAATAGTTAGGTAGCACCATCCAGCACACAATTTTAGAATCACAGAATTGTTTTGGTTAGAAGAGACCTTAAAGATAACACAAGTCCAACCAGTATCTAAGCCTATTAAATCTGGTGCTAAGCCATCTTCCTCTACACCACATCTTGGAGTATTTTGTATACATCCAGGGATGGGGATCCAACTACCTTCCTGGAGAGCCTGTTCCAGTCTTTGAGAACCTTTTCAGCCATGATTTTTCTTCTAATCTAAAACTAAAGCCTCCCCTGGTGTATCTTGAGGCTGTTTCCTCTCATTCTATTGTTTGTTACTTGGGAGAAGAAACCAACCCCCATCTGGATCAAATCTCCTTTCAGGGACTTGTAGAAAGCAAGAAGTCTCCTTGTCTCCAGGCTAAACAACCCCAGCTCCCTCTGCCACTCCTCACCAGATCTGTTCTCCAGACCCTTCACCAGCTTTGTTGCCCTTCTCTGGACACCCTCCAGCTCCTCAGTGTCCTATGCAGTGAGGGCCCCAAAAGTGAATCCAGTACTCAAGGTGTAACCTCGCCAGTAGTGAGTAGAGACAACTTTGCCCCACAAATATCAATCATTATTTACTTTAACATTAGATATAGCTATGGTATTCTTACTGTTTCTCCCATGAAAAGTGTATTGGCTGATGGAATTTTTGACTTCAGAAGAATTCTTTTTCCACTCCATGTCTGTATTTCCATCACGATTCTTTTTCCCGCTTCATTTCCTCATCTTTCTTTGACTTCTTTTCTCACTTTCTGAACCAATCTATAAACTGCAGTCCTAGTTGGAGAAATAGAATGAGTGAATTATTTCAAATACACAGGAAAAAAAAAAAAAAAAAAAGA
>VWYK01026363.1:0-14242 GCA_013399775.1 Semnornis frantzii | reverse complement strand
GTTTGCTTGCTGTGATTTGTAAGAAGCAAAGAAGGGAGCCTGATTTGTGGTCAGCCAGGCCTAGAGAGGATCCCTTGGCAAAATGCTACAAAATACTAAGTGGAAAAGTCAGCCACATGTTGGCTCAGGCATGGTCAAATGATTTCCAGCTTAGAGAAAGTCAGATCAAGGCCCAGAGATCTCAGACACGCTTTTGTAGAAGTTCTCCCTGAGTTTGATGCTTTGCTGCTTTTAGCTTTGAGCAAATAAATTTTTAGGGAATGAATCCATGCGAGGCTGCCACTGGAAACATTACTGGGATTCCCTTATAAGCTTTTTCCCACTTTGCATCCAGCTAGCTAGCAGTGAGGCAGGTGCAATTTGGAGACTGATCACTGACTAGACCATTAAAATTAAAGAACAATTTTCAGCTGTGGACATCTTGCTTAAGCAAATTGTTTTCTTAGGTCACCATGGTGGCAGCTACTACACCACAGAACTCACCAATAATAAAAAACTAAGTAGAAGAAGGAAAGGAAGTTTGGTAATGGTGATTTGAGCTCCAGAGACACAAGAAGTGAGTATGCCTTTTGAACTTATAACCCTACAAAAGACCACTTTATGACTCCAGCTCTGGAAGGTGTTGGGCCAAGGAAAGTGGGAGAGAAGGTCCAGCTGGTGGAAGGGCTAACCTGGCTGTTGATTATGGCTGCTCCATGGCAATCATGGGACCATTTGCCAGGTGATTGCAATGTCACTCTCTGGCCAGTGTCTTGTCTCCAGATATTCCCTCTGGTTCAGCCTTCTGCCTATAGATTTTTCTGTTTCTAGCAATGGGGAGCTGAGGTACCACCAGCAGACAGGTTTTAGCAGTACCTTGGACATTGCTGCTGCAAGAGGAGTTGACAAGAACTTGTTATTTTCTTCAGGATAGCTCACCAGGCAGTGACACATTTGGAAACAATTAAAAAATAACAGGCCAAACTCACCCCACTGTAACCCCACTGAATTGAGTCACTGACTTTAGTCTAGGGAATTAGTTTTATTGCTTCAATGAGATTTGACCTCAGATGGTTTTTCCTTAGTTTGTTTTAGGCTGGAAAAACTGAGTTTAAGGTTATTTATTCTCTTGTTCATCTCTACACAGGAGTGGTTCCACTTCTGTAAATGTGGTCCCCAGCAATCTGACTGATCACATAAGGATTACATAGGCAGAATATGAGACTTGGAGATTTTTCTTAGGCACAATACTGATTCTCCAGGTAATTTTTAGGAACAATTGTTGTTATTTATAATATGATCCAAAGGCTGCCACTGGCCTAGGACTTCTTTGTATTTCCCGTAACAGAATAGGGACTCCCCCTCCCCAGAGAAACAGAGGGAAAGAGTAGGCAAGATATTATGACAAATAGGTGTAGGTGATGCTATGTGCTTCAGAGATACAAAGCATTCTTTGGTTTTAATGAAGGTTACAATGAAGGGGAAGATGTGAAGAAAGGGGAAGAGTCACCACTGGTCTTTCTCTGGCCAGCAGGCTACATTAGGCCAGGATCAGCACAAACAGAAGGCTTAAGAGAGGAAATGAAGAAAGAAGTTTCCTCCTGCTTCTCAACAGGGACAACAGGCTAATGTGGGGGGAAAGAGCACAGGTTTTTAATGGGGAAGGAATGGGCTGAAGGAAATAGTTTATGTCTCCATAAAAGACCACTGAGGGTGCTGCAAAGGCTCCTAGTGGCGAGACTGTGCACAGGAAGGTTCTTTCCCTTCTGACCATCTTCTCTTTGTGTTGAGCATCTTTCTGTGATCCTTGGAGTAGGAAAACTATCAAACTGTGAAAAGGACCTTTTTTTCTCTCTTACATACTCAAACTGGTGGTCACATCCCATTCACAGGCAGAAAACACAACAGGCACCGGCAACTTGGCTTGACTTTAGATCACAGCCCATGGTTACAGAGTTTGCAGCCAAAGGTGGGCAAAGGTTGTTACACTTTGGCTTTCAATAATTCTACCAGTGCAAAAGGAACCAAACTTCCCCCTAAAAACCACTTAGATTAAAGCCATCTGAATTCCCTGGCTTGCTTATGTGATCACTGGCTGGATAGTTTTATCCCTCAGCACAAACAAAATTAATTAGATTTAGAGTAATGAAACTGACTGGTAAATAGAAGGATGAATCCAATGGACATTCATCTCTTGTCTGAGCAGGTCAGGGGATTTGTCCAGTACCTTAGGCATCTCTGGGTTTTGTTGTTCATAGAGATGAATAATTAAAGGCTATAGGGCGTGAAGCCTACCACAGACACTTGGCTACTGGGAACCAGCCACTCTGTGTGCTTTATTAAAATTCTGCTTAAATTATTGGTAGCTCTGCATTACCAGTAAGAACAAACTGATCTGCATCACGCAGGGTCATTTGCTCCTTCCCACTCCTGCTTACTAATTAATTCTGGCTGCAGTTGTGCATTAGGGGAGGTGCTGGAGGCATACAGATGCTGTGATATATTCAAGTCATACATCAAAGGAGGTTACTGAACTATGAGCCTTAAAGAAAGGATCTCTGGCAAGATTATTAACATTCAAGCTTCTTTGCCCTGGATTTCTTCTTTTGTTTGGATGTACACCAAGAGTTTCTTGTGTACACCTAGCTTTTCCTGTGTTGCTGTTTGTACTGGCAACCTGGCAAACTTCTCTGAGATGCAGAAGTGATAAGCACAGTGCTTGCCTGGTGCAGTCCTGGGGCTAGGAAGCTAACACTTCAGTGCATCAGTCTTGTGTGAGCTCTGCATTATGTTCACAGGGCATTCTCTCCAGGGTCATTCGCCTGTTAGCATCACTGTGGAAGAAATGTTTGCACTGCTGGCACTCCAGAAGTGTGTGCTTCATCTCACCTTCCCTGTTATTTCCCATATCTGACATCATTTGCTGGTCTGAGTCTTACTATTATTTGGAAGCCTAGTGCTCATGGATACTGCCCTACCTGGACAATGCTGCTTGGGGGAAGGTGGGGTGGAATGTCATTTTTGCCCTGGTTTGTTTGCCTTGGGCTTTGAGTATTACATTTTACACAACTACCCAAGTCTAAACAGATTAAATTCTAGTTCCTTACATCTCTCAAATCTTGCAGTTGCAGCAAGTTAGACATGAATGAATTTAAGCTTGAGAGAAACCCCAGAGTAAGTTGAAAAGAGAATCTGAAAGAGAAACTTTCAATAGGCAGTCTGAAGCCACACGGAAGTATCATGGAGTATGATCAGCAAAGGTTTGAGGATGAGTACTGCAGAACCAGGACCTGAGACTTCAAAGCCTGGGAACCCAGGTAACAGGGAGATTCACAGAGTGACACAATATATCTGCTTGCAAGAGATCTCAAAGGTCATCCAGTCCAACCCTCGACTAAGTGCTGAAAGGTTGATACTAATCCACGTCCCTAAGCGCCTGGTTCACACACTGCTTGTACACCCCCAGGGACAGTGACTCCACCACTGCCCTGGGCAGGCCATTCAATAGTTGATAATGCTTTCAGTGAAGAAGTATTTCCTAATATCCAGCCTAAACCTCCCCTAAACCACTTCCTCTAGCCCTGTTGCTTGTCTGAACTAAAAAAAAAAAAAAAAAAAAAAAAAAAAAAAGAAAAAGAAACACAAGGAAAGNGAAAAAAAAAAAGAAAAAGAGAACCAAGGGAAGATTGGAAAGGTGTAAATTGCACCAACATGAGCTATGCTGTGCTCTGGTTTAGCTTCTGGGAGTTAAAGGTTCAGTTTACTGAAATGTAGGGGTTAGCACAGTTAGAGTTGTATATTTGCCCAATGCTTGCTGTCTTGCAAAAGAGAAAATAAGTCTTGCCTTAGAGTTCTGCTTGAAAATGGGAAAAAAAGGGAAGGTCAAGATAAAATAAGAGAGAAGGATGCACTACTCACTGTAAACCATTGCTTTTACTGAGAAAGTCCATGAGAGTGCCAAGAAAAAAACTTTATGCCTGGATGAGCTGTCTCTCTACATTAGAATCATAGAATCATCATAGAATGTCTTAGGTTGAAAGGGATCCTAGAGATTATCTACTCCAACCTCCCTGCCATGAGCAGAGATTCCTCTCAACTATACTCAGCTGCTCAAGGCCACATCCAATCTTGCCTTGAGCACCCCTAGGGAGGAGATATCCACATCCTCTCTGGGCAGCCTATTCCAGAGTCTCACCACCCCTTGTACTAAATAACTTCTTCCTAAAATCCAGTCTAAACCTACTCTCAGCTTCAAACCATTCCCCCTTGTCCTATTGCTAGACACCCTCATGAAAAGTCCCTCTCCAGCCTGCCTGTAGGATCATTTCAGGTGTTGAAAGGCAGCTCTAAGTTCTCCCCAAGAGGCTTATCTTCTCCAGGCTGACCAATCCCAGCTCCCTCAGCCTGCCCTCATAGCAGAGGTATTCCAACCCTTGGATCATCTTTGTGGCCCCTAGCAACCCGAGCATCCCCAACATGTGAACCTAAAATAAGACCCAGCTAGCAGGAATTTAGGGAACTTTGTGTTGGCAAATGAAGATCCCCTTAACACAAAAGATCAATTCTGAATGTTCCTTGTTTTGAAAAAAAAAAAAAAATGGAAAAAAGTTTTGAAGCTACAAAAAATATTGTTTTGGGCAGTTTGCTGCCCCTTGCAGTGCCAAAGTTTGCTGCTTTGAGTCTTTTGTGTGATCAAACACAATGCTTGAGATTTTTAATCCCAGGCTGATTTGAGACAGTTTTTAAAATCTCAGAAATGTTCCGTGGAGAACATTTATTTCCAACCCACCCACAGTGGCTGGTGTCTGTTTCAGCAGCAGTCGACTTACTTATCCATCCCATGTGGACATTCACTGAGTTGAGCCAACTGCAGCTGTTTGAACTGTCTTCTAAACACCTGATACCATGGGCTCACCACTGAAAAGACATTCCCCTTGCATTTCTTTCTTCAATACCATCAGCTATGAAACTTTTGAAGTGGAAGCATCCTGACTCAGAGCTACACAGCAGACATGAATGAAAAAGGAGCCACCCCTTGGGACATCTCCAAACAATAGTCAGAGTAAACCATGAATACATCTCAGTCTCAAGTGCTCCACTTGACTTTTTTATTGAGTGATAATATAGGGGAGTGCTTCTTGACTATTTTTAATTGAAAGAGCTCTTAAGCTTTTAAAAATTATCCATGGACTCCTCAGCCTTTGAAAAACTTCCATAATCAACTGTGACAGGAAATGTTTGCAGCCATGCACAAATGAAGTTGTAGTGAATGTCTTTTTTTTTTTTTCCCCCATGTGTTTTATTTTCCATTGCTTGCTGCTGACTTCCATGCATGAATATTGGAGAAAAGCCCAGGCCATTTTGGAGGAGATGGGAACTCAAAACTATTTTGTGGTTTGCCATCCGATTACCACTGGTTCTTGAAACAAAAGGAGAGCAACACAGGTAAGGAATTTGTCTGGTGGCAGAATGAATAAAACTGTAATATCAGAAAACCTACAATAGAAAGCAGACTTTTCTAAGACCTGAAATTCAAGAAATAAATGTCTTTGGTGAGGTTTCACAGCTGACACATTCTCAGCTGAACTAAAAAAGTGTTGGGTTTTTTTTCATCTGTATGTTTGAGTTTGCCTGTAGTTGAAACCTAAAGCAAGGAGAAAAATAAGTCTACCTCCTCGCTTTTTAAAGAAGAGGACAGAGCAGGCCAAGAGGAAGGCAAAGTTCTGACTAATTAGCAACACATAGAAGACCTTGAGAAATTTTGGGTTAAACTGTTATGAATTCATAGAAATTTTGGAGAGGTTTTGAGGCTTGAAATTGGGCCCCAGATACTGTGAAATACAGCAAGGTCTTTGCCACATCCTGAGTTTATGTTGTCTGCGTCCTTCTGCTTGGTGAGGTGGGAAAGGCAGGATGAGCTTTAGGAGCTGGCTGACTCTGGATCAAGGTCTGGGCCACTGAGGAAGGCAGGATGAGCTTTAGGAGCTGGCTGACACTGCATCAAGGTCTGGGCCATTGGGGAAGGCAGGATGAGCTTTAGGAGCTGGCTGACACTGGATCAAGGTCTGGGCCATGAGCTTGGCACAGTAACTCACCCCAAAATTGTGGCTACTATTTCTTGCTTTGAACTCACAGACTAACTCTGGCAAAGAAGCCAAGCACTGGGTCATGAGCATCTGTGATCTCTGAGACCTGGAGTACAGGGAAGAAGATGGGTATCAACTCTGCTCAGCACAGAAAAGCAGCAAAGATCTGCACTCTCAGGGGAAAAGAGACCTTCTCAGGTCTCTTTCAAAGCATCTGCAACTAGCATAAATCAAAGTAAATTTAACATTTGACTCAAACTTTTCATTCCTCAAGGATAACAACTGGTCAACAGCAACCCCAGGCTAATGCTAAAGTGTTCTGAGCAATTTCTCTGTTGAAGCTGATCAGTCAGCATTGGTGGGTTATGTGTAATGTAAAGTTAGGTACAAGTAATGATCATCCTGTGACAAGGACTCCTGCCTCTTTTACATATAGCTTCATGCCATGCATAAGCCAAACTAAGGAACCAAAAAGCAGTGGAGCACACCAGGAAATACTGCCTATGGCAGGGGGTTGGAACTCGGTGATCTTTGAGGTCCCTTCCGACCTAAACCATTCTATGACTCTAAATACTGCACTGTGATGCTTCAGACACTTTGAGCCTCCTTCAGGAATAACTTTTCCTGAGTGCTCTACATACTGGGAAGCCATGCACTCCTGCTGATCAAAAGCTTGATTATAGAATCTAATAATAGGTAGATAGGTAAACAGATGTGCACCCACTGACACAGTGTTCGCAGAGGGTTTGCACTTAAGGGAATTTCAAAAGAAAGCAGCAGCACAGCTACAGTGACAAGTTTTGTAAGAGCCAGGAGAGAAGCAGGGTGATGAAAAGCATGATGTGAAGCAATGCCTGGAATCAAGTATTTCTGTGTTCTTGACTCTTTGGAGCAAAGAAGCAATCACTAAAGCTACTTAACTAATAAAAACTGAACAAATAATTATGTTATGAAGCTCACTGAATGCTCTAACAGCCTTCACAGTTTGTTAGTGAAAAGTTACTCAGCACAGGTGGTTTTGCAATGACATAGTGAAAAAAATCCCTGGTGTTTAGTGGCTTTCATACACACCAGCCTGTGGAAGCTGTAGTGTGGCTGCTCAGGGCTGTAATACAAAGCTTACTGGCCAGACACAAGATTTGGGAGGAGAGCTGCAGACAGAAAAAGCCTGTTGTTGTCTCTAGGATATGTGGATATGAGCAGGGACCAGCACTTTGGTGATGTTTCTATGGGATCAGCATTCTGTATTCTGGGCTGCATCAAAAGAAGTGTGGCCAGCACTGAGAGACCCCACCTGGAGTAATGCTCCCATTTCTGGAACCTTTATTACAGGAAAGATCAGGACATGCTGGAACATGTC
The DNA here is from genome assembly GCA_013399775.1 of Semnornis frantzii. Lineage (NCBI taxonomy): Eukaryota > Metazoa > Chordata > Aves > Piciformes > Ramphastidae > Semnornis > Semnornis frantzii. The sequence goes on along the minus strand of VWYK01026363.1, from coordinate 6,817 downwards.
CAGAGAAGGGCCACAAGGAAGATCAGAGGGCTGGAGCTCCTCTCCTATGAGGACAGGCTGAGAGAGTTGGGGCTGTTTCATCTGAAGAAGAGAAGGCTCCGAGGAAACCTTGTTGTGGCCTTCCAGTATCTGGAAATGAGCAGATCCAGATTGGATGTTAGGAAGAAGTTCCTCACCATGAAGGTGGTGAAACGCTGGAACAGGTTGCCCAGGGATGTGATGGAAGCCTCATCCTTGGAAACTTTTAATGCAAGGCTGAATGTGGCTCTGAGCAACCTGATCTAGTGTGAGGTGTCCCTGTCCATGGCAGGGGGGTTGGAACTAAATGATCCTTGGAGTCCTTTCTAACCTTGACAATTCTGTGGTTCTATGATTCTCCTTCTACCCACTGCTGTGCACCACTTGAATCAAAGATCTGCCTTCTCCAGAAGAAATGCCTTTCCATAGTGCTCCAGCCAGCTCCTTTAGGCTAATTCCTGGGGAATGACTGTTCCTGTTGCCCAGACAAGAGCAGGCACAACTAAGGCTCACTCCCAGCTGGCCCCATCTGACTGCCTGTGCCCTGGCAGCACCTGTAGAGAAAATTGATGGCTTGTAGATCACTTACCCCCAGCAGGAGGGCCGGTGACCTACCCAGGTGGTGGGGGATGAGCTACTTCCCAAGGGAAGGGCAGACAGGCCATGACAGCCTACTCTGCTGCTGCGCTGCAAGGACACTGTGTTGAACCGTGGCTAAATGCTGTCTGCAGCTGTGCCCAAGCAAAACTGGCTATGCTGAGTGGAGCTGCAAACTGCATTCAGAGCCAGCTGCCTTGCAAACTTGTTACAAGCTCTGCTGTGGTAGGTAGGTAGGCACCTCTGTGTCTTGGGCAGAGTGGGCTCTCAAGATCCAGCAGGGCTGTGTTGGGCTGCTGGGGAATCCTGAATTGGCCAGCTCTGGGAATGGATGGGGTTTCAGATGGGAAAGTCAGCTCAGCAACCTTCACTAGCTCTGAATGTACTTGAAAAGGCATAAAGATCCTCTCTCCCACAAGTGTTACTGACATCCTAAAACTGCAGATTCCCACCCTCGTGCCTGCTTTGAGCTAAGGACTGAGTCATGTGTTTAAAATAAGACCCCTCTACCAAAGCAATATTTCCCTTTGCCCTATCATTTCCAGCTGCGGATTCCCACCCAGTCCCTGTTTTGAGTTACACTTTAATAAATATACTTGCAATTGACATCATCTTTCCTTTTTGTCCTCCTCATGCTACAGATTCCCACACTGACCCCTCCTTCAAGCCACAATTAATGCATAATTTATGTCTGAAATAAAAATCATCTCCTCCTCCTGCCTTACCCATTGCAGCTGCACTTTCCCATTGCCGTCCCTGCTTTGAGCCATGCTTCATACATATGTTTAAAATAAAATAATAAAAAAAGTAATCCCTACACTCTGCCTCCCAGCTGCAGGCTCCCATTCCTATCTTATCCTCCATTTCCAGTTTGCCAGCTCTCCCAGCACTACCTCCCAGTCAACAAGGGAGCCTCTCCCTCGTGGCAGCAGCAATCTCTGAGGCACCTCTTCATGGGTCACTTCCTTCTCCTTCAAGGATCAGACCCCACAGTGTGTGAGGTGGAGGTGGCTGCAGCTTTAACTTATACCACTGATGCTTACAGCAACAAAGGAAAAGGGAGAAAAACAAGCAGTTTCTAACAGTCACTGAAAAAGGGACTTGTTAGTAAGGGACACACCTGGGATTTTCTCTTGTCACCCTAAGGGAGAGTTGCTGTGGTGCCCAGTGAGAGCTGGTTAAGTCTCTGCTTCAGTTCTGTCTCAGCCAAGATTTCCAGTTGAATAAAAATGAGCCTGACTGCATAAGCCTGTGTGAGGTTTGGCTTTCCTTGCTGGCCTGAATGGTGCTCCCCAAGGAGCTGACTGGGACAAGGATCTTGGGAAATTATCAGTTCCTTGCCCCTTCTCCTTCTGCTAAATACAAATAATCTACAATAATTCTTCCTTTATGCATTTAATTACCCCTACAATCATTTCACAAGTCAATCTTTTCCAAAGTGTACTGGTGCTGTTGCACTGAAAACCAGTGGCTGTCTTTGGCCTTCTCCTTAGCAAAGGAAGCATCAGGAGCCTTCAATGGGTTGGCAAAAGGGCTACCACTGGTGCTGGCAGGAAAGAATAGTCTGAAGTTCTTCCCCATCAGCCTTTGAGGAGTAGGATAGTATTGTTACAGTTGGAAAAGACCTTTAATATCATCAAATCCAACCATGTCTCTCAGCACCACATCTCTGCCTCTTTTAAACATCTCCAGGGATAGAGATTCAACCACTTCCCCTGGAGCCTGTTCCAGTCTTTGAGAACCCTTTCAGTTTCTTGTAATATTCAATCTAAACTTCTCCTGGCACAACTTGAAGCCATTTCCTCTTGTACTGTGACTTGTTACTAGAGAGAAAAGACCATTACCCCCCTTGCTACCACCTCCTTTCAGTAGTTGTTGGGATGACTTCCAGAGTGCCTTTCCGGTGGAATCAGAGTTTGAAGCTGTTTTGACAGCTGTTCTGGCATTTACTTGACTTGACACCTGAAACCCTCACACTACCTGCATCTTCACATTTTGCCTATGCTCTTCATCAGCCATGGAAAAAACATTTGTGGAAAAGACAGAGGGGAGAGAAGGAAGAAGAAAAGCCAGAAAGGGCCTGTGATGGTTTTCCAGTTCACATGAATCACAGAGTGGGCATCAGCTACTCTGGTTGCCATAGTCCTGCTGTCCCAGCCTGCATCTGAGTGCCTGTACTGGCTGCTGGTACAGTCAGTCTGTGTGTGCTGGCTGGAGGCTGACAGAAGAGCTGTGCTCTGGACTGGGAGGGTTCCATCGTGGTGAGCCTTATCACCACTCATGCACCTGCTCCTCTGAGGAACATGAGCAAAAAGGGCAGGACACAGGGCACTCTTGCCCCAACACTGCCACACCTGGGACAGCTCACTCTCATCACTGCCATGAGCTCCAGTGGCTTTTATTCTGAGTACTTGATGAACTTCTGTTGGATGAAACAATTTTCATATGGTGCAGTCAGCAGAAGTCACAGCTCATTAGTTGAAAGCAAGGGTCCTCTCAGGACATGAAGCCCTGCCCTGCACATCATGTGCAGGGGTTTATGTTCCCTTCCCCTGGGAAGCTCCAAAACTCATCAGGGAAAGGCTTCTCTCCTTTTGTATGTTTGTGCTGGGCCTGGCACATCAAGCCCTGAGTGTAAGTTTGCTAGCTAAAGTAGTGCTATAGACACAAAATTACAGCTGTTCAAAATCATGGGGATTTGGGATCCTGTTTGGTTTGCTCATTAAAACTAATCTCTAAACTTGAAAATTGAAATCCATGAATTTATTGGATCTTCTGCCAAAGAAGGTACTTGTTCTCATGTAAGTAACTTTCAGATGGAAAAGGTAGCAGAAAATATATGGAAGCAGATTCTGCTTCTCACTGCACCTCCTGGGAACTGGGATCAGCTTTTAATTTCTTAAAGCTAAAGCCAGAAAAAGTCTGCTGTTCCACTTGCCCAAGTGGATGAAGGCTGGAGCCCCTTCCAGCATGAGGGAGTGTCAACAGTCCTGCCCTGCAAGCACAGGAGACCTGCTCTTCACCACAAAATCACAGAGAGGAAGAATGCTGAGGAAGGAAGCAGTGCTAGGAGGGATGGATGGGAACCCAGGAGATGCATGCTTTTTTTCCTTGACTAATTAATGAAGGCTTTTGAGATGTAGTCATGGAAAGATCTGCAAAAACAAGGTTGGCATTGTTAATTAAAGCCTTTATATCTTTGTTACTTGGTAGGAGATGAAATGTAGCTGTTGGTGTTTGCGGTCCTGATGGCTATGAAGATACTGGGTCATGACCCTGGTCCTGGACTCATTGCTACCTGCCCTGTTTCTCAGCACTCCTCTCAGCTTCCAGTTCCTTACTGTGAGTTAAAAAGCTTCTGTGGTGCTTGTTTTAAACCGCAGGGCTTGCCTGAGAGCAGCCAGGGGATGACAAAGAATTGTCCAATGTGTGTGGACCTGATGAAAGACCACATGTAACATGGCACAGGCCTCCCTGGTTGCTCACACCCTACCTCATTTGCCCCGGAAAGCTGTTGGCAAATGCTGCTCAGCTGCTGCTGAGCAAAAACCATCCAGCAGGACCAGAGCTCTGCACTGGGCACGCAGCCCAGAGAGGCTGTGGAGAGTCCATCTCCGGAGGCAATCAAAACCCACCTGGACATGTTCCTGTGTGATCTGCTCTAGGTGATCTCCTTTAGCAGGGGGAGTGGACTAGATGGTCTCAGAGGTGCCTTCCACCTCCCACAATTCTGTGATTCTGTGATCAGCAAGGAGCAGGAAAGAAGTGCTGGCCCTGCACTGCTGGTCCACACACTCAGTGTCTCACCAGCAAGCACATTTCCCACTTGCTCCCTGCAAAGTTTGGCTTGAAATTCTGCTCGAAAGCAAGCAGCAGATTCAGCCACATCGCTGTGCCGAGGGCTGAGAGCGGCCGCACCGCCGTGCCGAGGGCTGAGCAGCCTCAGCCGGCTCCTGCCTTGGTGGAAGGTATGTTAATGACGGGAAGTGTTGGGGCCATGGGGAGCCTGTAAAGCTCTGAGGACTGAGAAATGAGCTGTGGCTCCTAGCAGGTGTTGCTACTGCCCCGAGTTCAGTCGGCGTTCCCTCCACAAGAAGGATGCCTCATCTTAAATGCTTAAATATTGATTGTGTATGAAATGAGGGCAGAGAAAAACCCAAATGAAGTTGGGATTTAATAGCTGGTTGGCAGCTTTTGAGGCATTTGTGGCCACTCTGGGGGTGATGGATAGTTCTGCAAATATGACTTCCCCAAGAAAATCAGCCCATTTTGCAGCTGTAATGAATCGTGCTGTGTAGTGGCCCAAACACCGCTTGCCAGCCAGCTACCTTAAGACAAGATGCTGAGGGACTATTTCGCTTGATTAGATAATGGGCTGGTTGAAATTCCTCCAGCTTTACTGAAACAGAAGTTAGCAATTTCAGACCTATCAGATGATGCATCAATTTTCTGTAAACAGAAGACTGTGCAACCCACTTTATTGAAAAGCCCTTTATACTGCGCTAGATTTAATCTCTCAATTTGAGAAGCAGCCCCATGAAATAAGATGTTTGCATGCAAAATCTCCCAGATTTCCAATGGAAATATAAAACAAAGAAGAGCATGTTCCCTTGGGGACTGCACCTATCTTGGATTAGATTTTCTCTGATGTTTTTGCATCATATTACCAATGGCTTCAGGGAAGTGAAACAGCAGTTTTCTTTCTTGAGAACAAAGGCTTGCAGAGTTTAAAAAACAACAACAAAAAAAGTTAATATATTTAAAGCACTTTTGCCCACTGTTCTTTTTATTACTCTGAGAATTCTGGAGAAAAAAGGTATCTTACTGTATTATTTTACCATCTATGTTAATGACATCTGCATTTAAGGCTACAGCCTGAGAGTTCTGTAAAGGAAAATTATTTCTAAATCAGTGCTTTCTGCTTCCCATGTTCCCAGTTTTAACTGCTGGTAGTGCTCCTATGATGCAGAGCTGTCTCTATAGCCCACTCGAATCACAGGATCACAGGGGTTGGAAGGGACCCAAAGAGATCATTGAGTCCAACCTCCCTACCAGAGCAGGACCAGACAATCTAGTTCAGGTCACAGCGGAACACTTCCAGACAGGCCTTGAAAGTCTCCAGAGGAGACTCCACAAGCTCTCTGGCCAGCCTGGGCCAGTGTTCTGTGAACCCCAGCCTGTGTTGAGGTGGAACCTCCTGTGCTGCAGCTTATATCTGTTGTTCCTTATTCTATCCCAGGGAGCAAGTGAGAAGTCACAGGAATCATGAGAAGTCTTTTCAATTCCATGGATCTTGGAAAGGATCCAGTGGCCACACACACAATGTAGGCAAACTTCTTAGAAAGTTTTGGATAGCTGAGAGCCAAATTGATTGTATTCTCCTATCCTTCATCTCAGTTCTGATGCCCTCCTTTCCTCCTTTGTTAGCTATAACTGCTCTTAAAGCACTTGGAACAGCATCCGGTACTATAGGATTGGCACTGATGGTTTGTCCCGCTGAACTCAATGGGCAGGCATCAAGGAGGAAACAGCAACTGGCACACTCAGTAGTTCTGCTTAATCATAGAATCATAGAATATTAGGGGTTGGAAGGGACCTCCAGAGATCATTGGGTCCAACCACCCTGTCAAAGCAGGATCACCTAGGGCAGGCCACACAGGAGCATATCCAGGTTGGCTTTGATAGTCTCCAGAGGAGACTCCACAACCTCTCTGGGCAGCCTCTTCCAGTGCTCCAGCCCCCTTACAGTAAAGAAATTTCTCCTTGTGTTGAGGTGAAGCTTCCTGTGTTCTAGCTTACATCAATTATTCCTTGTAATGGAGCAAACTAGAAGTGGGTAGATTCAGATTGGACATTAGGAAGAAGTTCCTGGCCATGAGGGTGGTGAGACACTGGAACAGGTTCCCCAGGGAGATGGTGGAAGCCCCATCCCTGGTGGTCTTTAAGGCCAGGCTGGATGGGGCTCTGAGCAACCTGATCTAGTGTGAGGTGTCCCTGCCCATTGCAGGGGCTTTAGAACTAGATGATCCTTGAGGTCCCTTCCAGCTCTGACAATTCTATTATTCTATGCCTTATTACTGGGTGCCATGGAGAGGAGCCTGCCCCCTTCCTCTTGACATCCACCCCTCAGATATTTATNCATCCACCCCTCAGATATTTATAGACATTAACAAGACCCACTCTCAACCTCCTCTTCTCCAGA
>VWYK01026361.1:715-14209 GCA_013399775.1 Semnornis frantzii | reverse complement strand
AACCTGGTTAATTCTGTGGTTCACACCCTGCTCACAGCTGCTCTGAGAAGGGGAACAGAATTTGCTGAGAAGCTCTCTTAGGGAGCAGCCTCATCTGCTTGGACAAAAAGCAGCGCAGAGCGATCCTGACACAGGGCTGTGTTGCAGCCTGGTGAACAGACAGCTTCAGGATTTTAGTTTATTTTTGAGTTGTGCATGCTCGGGTGAAGCCCTCTGCAGACTGGAAAATGACTTGTAATGCTTCTTGGTAAACTCGAAACCCAGAGAAACCGCAGACCACAGGCTTTTTCCATTCTTCTGAGGAATTCAATTTACATGTGTAGTTGTGTCAGAGCGGTTTGCTTAACTTCTGAGCATGGAGTCCTTCTGTAAGCAGCCCAAATCATCTCCATAAAAAGGGAAGCACAAGCACCATTCCAAGTGTAAAAAGTTTCTAGGAATTAAATCATACAATGGTTCAGGTTGGAAGGGACCTCCAAAGGTCATCTAGTCCAGATGCAGTCAGCAGGGACATCCTCCACTAGATCAGGTTGTCCAAAGCCCTCTCGAGCCTTACCTTGAATATCTCCAGGGAAGGGCCCCCAACCACCTTCCTGGGCAACCTGTTGGCAGTGTTCCACCACCCTCACGGTGAAGAACCTGTTCCTAACACCCAATCTAAATCTACTCTTCTCTAGTTTGAAGCTGTTATCCCTTGTCCTGTCACTGCAGGTCTTTGTGAAGAATCTGTCCCTCTCCATCCTTCTTGTAGGCCCCCGTCAGGTTCTGGAAGGCTGCTGCTAGGTCTCCCCAGAGCCTTCTCTTTTCCAAGATGAACAACCCTAGCTCCCTCAGTCCTCATGGCAGAGGTGCTCCAACCCCCTAGTCACTTTTGTGGCCCTCCTCTGGACTTGCTCCATGAAGTCCTTCCTATATTGAGGGGCTCCAGATCCATAATGGAAACCTGTCCTTGAGTCAAAGACTGTAGCGATGAAGGAGCATTTTGGGGGACTTGTGTTTAACTTCTGATAGATAGGTTTTAATTGCTGTGATGGGTAAATAGAAGTCACTTAACTTATATGTGATCACTGATTTGTGTGCTGCATCCACTCTTGAGAATGTGGTGGCATATGGAGGACTAAAATAACACTCAAATGTCACGTACTGAAATTTTTATACTTACTGCCATTTATCTCCAAATACCTTGTGTTATTAACATGGAAAATGTGGAAGACCTAATGCTGTTAAACACTTTGCACAAGAAAAACAAATGGGAGAAAAAAATTTCAGTGCACTTTCAGAACTGTTTTAGTGACAGCTGACAAGACAGCAGCCTGTGAAGCAGAGTACTGCTTGATTGTGTGTTTGACCACACACTTGATGCAGCTGAGGGATGTTGCTTCATCTGGTTTGGTTTCCTTGCAGTCATCTTGTAAAAGTGGAGCCTGAATTTTGGGTGACATCTGACTTGATAGTTTGAAATTCATTTAACTATCAGATCCTGGCTGATTTTCTGCCAGCTTACTATTATTTGTGGCTTTTCTCCCAAGGAGGAGTTCAGCAGAGCTCAGTTCTGGGTATTTATAGTTATTGGCTCTTGGCGTGCTCCCCAGAGGAGGGGGTGGAGGAACCTTTCCCAGGCATATCATGGAGTGCTGGAACAGATGGAACCCTTGACATGTCACTGACAACAGGCTGCTAGGCGGAAAGCATAGCCAGGACCTCAGAAACTTATTGGTTAAGTTCATAGTGAAGCTTTTCCTCCTCATTGCTCTGCTTTTTCCACTTGATTATAGAATGGTTTGGGTTGGAAGGAACCTCCAGAAGGCAGCCAGTCCAACCCCCCTGCAGTCAACAGGGACATCCTCCACTAGGTCAGGTTGCCCAGAACATTGTTGAGTCTGACCTTGAATATTTCCAGGGATGGGGCCTTAACTACCCCCCTGGGCAACCTGTTTCAGTGTTTCCCCTCCCTCATGGTAAAGAACTTGTTCCTAACTCCAATGTAGATCTGCTCTTCTCTAGTTTGAAACCATTGCCCATCAAGCTGTCACTGCAGGCCTTTGTAAACAGTCCCTCTGCAGGCTTCTTGCAGCCTCCCTTCAGGTATTGGAAGGCTTTTATTAGGTTTCCCTGGAGCCTTCTCTTCTCCGGGCTGAACAACCCCAGCTCTGTCAGCCTGTCCTCACAGCAGAGGTGTTGCAGACCCCTGATCGGTTTTGTGGCCCTCCTCTGGACCCACTCCTTCAGGTCCATGTCCTTCCTGCACTGAGGGCTCCAGAGCTGGATGCAGCACTCCAGGTAGGGTCTCAGCAGAGCAGCAGAATCACCTCTCTGGGTCTGCTGGCCATGCTGCTTTTGATGCAGCCTAGGATACCATTTGCCTTCTGGTCTGCAAGTGCCTATTGCTGGCTCATGTTCAGCTTCTCATCCACCAGCACCCCCAAGTCCATTTCTGCAGAGCTGCTGTCAATATGACCCATCATCAGTCGATCCAGTGGGTCAATTCATGGCATTCATTTGGGGACTTCACACTTTTCCTTGTAATATAAGCTGTAGGTGGTGTGTTCTCAGCATGTGGAGATAAACTGGAAGGCTGAAAGCCACCCAGCTTTTGCAGAAAAGTGGTTGTGGAAGAACATCAACATCTCTGGTAGTACTTCAGTAAAAAGATGGCTTAGGAAGAAGACCAGGGCTTCTGAAAATCCATCCACCTGATTTTGAATGTTTAAACTGATCAATGTACCTCACCTAATTAAAACACAGTATCATGAGAGACGTTCAGCAGGTGGCTGAGGAATGCCATGTTCCTTCTCTTCTGTGGATCATGATGTTGACTTGAAAGTTGTCTTTCTTTCTGCTTCATTAGAAATTTATATTAGCTCTCTTTCATGTTCCTTCTTTTCTCCCTGTGCTCCATCCCCAACCCAGAGGTAGTATGTGAAGAATGTATGCTCAGGTGATGGCACCACAGAGGAGCTATTTGAGATTTAGACCTCTACTCCAAGCCTGCTCCTTCTGGTTAAGGTTAGGCTAAGGTGGTGATTGCTCAAAGGTATAGATTCTTATAAGCATATATTTAGGAGGACCACAGAGTATCAGAGTTTGTGATTTGTGAGCTCTAGCTCTGGAATTCTTCAAGTACTATTTTTTTTTTCTTTTGTTCCTCTCAGCTTTGTTATGCCAGAAAAATGCTTGGCCCTGTAGGAAAGTGCAGAATTTTGATTCATTCTCAAAAGCTTCAGGAACTTGCTGTCTTGAAATACAGCAGTTGGAGAATTTGCCCTGTGGATTATTTTTTGTTTGGTTGTTTTTTGTCTGTGATTATAATTAAATTTTAATCTTATTGCCTCTTGACAGCATCACTGAACTATTTCTTAGTTAGCAAACATGAACAAGGCATCCAGGAGCATCTGTCCTTTGTCTGTAGTGGTTTGAAAGTCAGATCACTCCATACAGCCACTGAGCAGGGGCTTTCCATCCCATGCCTGTTCCCAGCCTTCCTCAGTTCTAGCCCTCTCCCATTTGCACCACCCCTGCTTCTGCCATCCTCTCCTGAACCTGCTGCTCTGGGTACCAGATCTGGAACCCAGGAAGATGCAGGTGGGCACAATTAGGGGCTGTCAGGACTGTAGGAAGCTGAACCTAGAGCTGGCGCCTCCTTTGTGGCCTGATTCAGGAGAGCAAGGCCTTGGAAGTTGAAGGATGTCCTGCATGCTGAAGAGCTACTTTACGTTTTTTTTAGTGAGGAGTAGGATAGTGGTGTCAGTGGGGCTGACAAAGGCCAGTTGGTGGTCTTATGCAGCTCTGTCTTGCCTCTGGAGTACAGAAGGTACAAACTGTGCTTTGTTTTTCACCTTGAGAGGAGGAGGAGTGTTTGATGAGCTGCCTGCCATCTGATAAAGAGGAGGTTGCTATCTCTGTGTGATCTACACACAGGTTGCACCTGCTGTTGAACTGTTATTAAAGCATTTTGATAGGTGTATTTAAACTCCATTTGTTCCAAGTGTGGTGATTCTCTCTGAGCTTTACTCTCAAGCTTCCCTTTCAGTTGTTGGTCAGAGCTGATCCTGAAAACATCTCTGCTTGAGAGAAGCTGTGCTTGTGCCAGGAAAGGCACCAGGTCCTTTGCTGGAGTGAAATCTTGGGTGGTGTCTGTGACTTCTAAACTAAAAATAGGCCAACTGCTTTGCTTTGAGTGCAGTCAAAGGAAAAAAGTGACTTAGAGCACGCTTCAGTGTGTTTAGATGGGAGTGATATTCAGAAGAAAAGACCAATTCTCTGGGGTGGGATGCAGTCAGACCTCTAGGGGAATGGATGTCTGATTGGCAGAAGGCAGACTGGCATTGGGTTCCCTTCAAACCATTGACCACTCTGAGTAATTACTAAACAATTCACTGTTTTCTCCAGTGTGTTTGGATTTTTTTAGTAAATAGTCATAAAATCTTTGAGTCTTCACTCCCATGAAACAAATAGATCATAACCTTTAAGACTCTTGATAATCTTCCAGGTAGCACAGTCAGTTATGTGCTCTGGATCTGCAGGCCATGTTTTGGGTTGGGTTAGACCCTGGTAATGAGCCAGCCACACATTGCAGATCTGTACTGGATGAAACTGACAGCACTTGTTCAGTTGAATGCTCTTGGGGGCCCCTCTAACTTGCTGGTCACTGTTTGGAAGGTGTAGGGATTGTCTGAGTGGTTTTACAAGATAATACTTGAGGTATTTTTGGTAGTTGAACAAAGAAATAACAGGGGCTATGGTTGGAAGATAAATGTTCCTGAAGACAGAGAATACTGTAATGGGATTAAAATATCTATGAGAAAAGGTCTGTGGCTTAATGGGCTTTGTGGTTAGCTAAGGAGAACAAACAAGCAGCAACTGTTGTGCAAAAACCACCTCAATATCACACAGGGTGATGATGATGAGAGGACAGTTTGCCTCCCATGGGTGTCTGCTGGAGGAGTTAGTTTCTTTGGTTCATGAAGTAAGTGGTGCCCCCATCAGAGGTGTCTGCTTTTCCCTTCCAACTCTTGGGTGCCAGCTGTCACCTAGGCTGGTATTGATCATGTGGGTGCTAGGTGAAAAGGCACAAGAGTGTCAATGTCTTCAAACAGCTCAGCACATCTCACACTCTGGTGGGTTTGCTGGAGAAATGTGTTGTAAGGATTTGGTAAAGGTGAGGGGGATTGTTACTGGGAGGATGTCCCAAGACTGCTGTGCCAGCCCAGCTTTGCCAAGGCTTTGTAACTAGGATGCCCAGCAAAACCTGCCCATGGCTGAGGAAGCCCTTCCAGCTCTGTCACTTTCCCTGCCATCAGCCTGGCACTGCAGAATGAACTGGGCAGTTCAGCACCATGCTGCCCTGTGCTCTGCATTCACAGAATCCCAGCATGGTGTGGGTAGGAAGTGACCTCTGGGGTCTAACCCTGCTGCTAAAGCAGGAGTGTCCATAGAATGGTAAGGTTGGAAGGGACCTCAAAGATCATCCAGTTCCAACCCCCTGCCATAGGCAGGGACCCCTCCCACTAGTACAGGTCACTCAAGGCCTCCTCCAACCTGGCCTTGAACACCTCCAGGAAGGGAGCAGCCACAACCTCCCTGGGCAACCTGTGCCAGTGTCTCACCACCCTCATTGCAAACAACTTCCTCCTAACATCCAGTCTAAATCTCCCCTCTGCCAGTTCAAACCCATTGCCCCTTGTCCTGGCATTCCCAGACCTTGTCAATAGTCCCTCCCCAGCCTTCCTGTAGGCCTCCTTCAGATCNTCCATGTCCTTCTTGTGCTGGGGGCTCCAGAACTGCACACAGGACTCCAGATGGGGTCTGAGGAGAGCAGAGCAAAGGGGCAGAATCCCCTCCCTTGCCCTGCTGCCCACACTGCTCTTGCTGCAGCCCAGCACTCAGTTGCTGTCTGGGATGCACTCACGCTGCAGGCTCATGTTGAGCTTTTCATCAACCCAGACCCATAGCAGCTTGCCCAGGATCACAATGTCCAGGCAAGTTTGGAATCCCTCCAGAGACTCTACAACCCATCTGGGCAACCTGTTCCAGCACTCTCTCACCCTTATAGCAAAGAAATGTCTCTTCACATTGAGGTAGAACCTCCTGGGGTCTAGCTTGTACCCATTGTTCCTTGTCCTGTCACTGGGCACCACCAAAAAGAGCCTGGCACCTTCATCTTGACACTCACCCTCAGATATTTACAGATGTTGATAAGATCCCCTCTGTCTTCTGCAGACTAAACAGCCCCAGCTCTCTCTCCATCTTTCTTCATAAGAGAGATGTTCAAGTCCCACAATCATCCTCATAGCTCTCTGTTGAGCTCTCCAAGAGGTCCCTGTCTCTCTTGATTTGGGGAGCCCAAAACTGGGCACAGTACTGCAGATGAGGTCTCAGCAGGGCAGAGCAGAGGAGGAGGAGAACCTTAGACCTGCTGGACACATTTTTCTTAATGGACCCCAAGACACCCTTGGACTTCTTGGCCACAAGGGCACATTGCTGGTTGGTGTGCCCCATCTTTCAAGTGTGAATAGCTACTGGTAATTTGAGTATTAAATCTGTTTGGACTCCTGTCCTCTTGAGCAGAAATTCTCTGACCCCCCCAAATATACCCAGAATCAAAGAGGGGAAGAAGCTGCTGGGGAGAGTGTGAAAACAAGCTGTGAGTATGGCAGTTTGGAGCATTTTGTGTGTCATGGGGAAGAATTCAGTGCTGAGTGAGAAACTGGATGATTGGATGAAGTAGCTGTAATGCAAATGACAGAGCATTCACAGACTATGCAAAATGGATGATTGTCCCTCTTGTGTCAAGTGCCCAGTCCCCAGGTTCACCTCCAAGTATTAGTTCACAGGGCAAAAATAAAAGGAAAGAAGACATTTTAAAAGCAGCCCAGAAACTGTTTGCAAGAAGAACCACAATGGCACAGGGGTAGGACTTTTGATGTATTTGTTTACTTTAAGGTTCTTTTCCTTTTATTTCCACCCTCTTCAGCCCCATCTAGGTTTTGTACAAACTTCTGGAGTGACAGAGTGAGGGGGAAGGGTTTCAAACTGGAAGAAGTTGGATTGACATTGGACATTAATAAGAAATTCTTCATGAGAAGGGTGGTGATGCACTGGAGCAGGATGCCCAGAGAAGTTGTGGAGGCTCCAAGCCTGGCAGTGTTGAAAGGGAGGTTGGCTGGAGTCTTGAACAACCTAATCTAGTAGGAAGCATCTCCGCCCATGGCAGGGTGCTGAAAGTAAATGATCTTTAAGATCCCTTCCAACCCAAGCCACTCTGTGATTCTCTGTGATCCCTTGCACCTCCTCAGCAGTGCTGGGCATAGCATTTGGGGTGGAGTTGTTCAGGAGCTGAAGCTATTGAAAATCTTGACTAATTCATGTAACTCTGTGTAGCATTGATGGCAGAGAGTGTGAATATAGAGGCAGAAAGTTTGTGTGTTTTTTTTTTTCCCAGTGCAGCTTTCAGTGTTTCTTAAGGTTTTTGAGAGTATCTGGAGCCTTTATTTGCAGTCATAGAGAAGTTAAAAGTTTATCTGAAGCCGAAGGTCATCTTGGTACTGCAGCGTGGAAACTGTGTGCATTACCCCTTGTAAAGAAAGAAGAGAAGAAAAGAAAATAAATAAAACCAAACAGAAACACAGCAAACCCAAACCCCAAGCAACCAAATCCCAGCCACTCAGAAAAGTGCTTGTTTAATTATTTTAGTGCCCTGATCCTGTTTATTAACTTGCAAGGGTAGTCACCCCACAGCGCTGTTACAGGCTCCAGCATCTGGTGCCAGTTTGGGTTCCCTTCCCTCCTCAGGTGGGATTGTTTGAATCCCCAGCCTTCAGGTGGTGTAGCAAAGCCTGCCTGGCTGTAGGACAGACAAGTACATGGGCTGTGGCCCTGACATCATGGAAACTTGTGGCATCCTGTGCCTGCCGCGAGTGTGTTCAGACCTGTGCTGCTCACTGCCTCACTCTACTCTTTCCTCATGACCGCAAGCGATGGCCTGGCTGCCATCTCCTGCATCTGGCAGTGCCAGTGCTGAGTCCCTGTGGAGCAGGACCCTTCTCCGTGGTGTTGGGCTGAGGTGGGAAGGTAGTGAAGGGCAGTGTGCTCCCCAAGCCTGCTCCCTGCCTGCGCTGCCAGGGTGCTGTGGGTAGCTGTGTCTGTGGGGAGCAGAGGTGTGGTGAGTGTTCAGAGGAGCTTTTTCAGGGCTGTCATGCTTTACACTGTACACTCCAAGTAAGTCCTTCTGCTTTATTAGTTTGTTTCCTTTTTATATCATGTGCATTAGTGCTTATTAATTCAGAAATGTGGCATTTCTGTGCATTTAGAAACACGTTCCCCCCCTTATTCCCAACCCTTCTTACTGTTTTACTTTCCTAAATGAAAAACAAAAACCCCAAACCAACTTGCTGAAAATGTTCCATGTATGTATGTTGTCTGTGTTTTGGAGGGAGCCTCCAGGAGCTGCTGCTTCCTCCTTCTGTAACTGAGGCTTAAAAAAAATAGTGATTTTGATGTTGAAAAACTAAGTGTATAGAGGTGCCTGTGTCAGTGCTGCTTTCTTTACAGAGCTGTGCCACCTGCAGGCTTCAGAGCAGCAACTCAGCAGCTCTGCTTTAGGCACTTGGAAGGGCTGCGTTTTGTCTGTCCTTTGGAGGTGGTGGAGGTGGAGAGAAACGTGTGGATTCACTGAGGAGGTCCCCAGGAGACACCAGTCAAGCTGGGGAAGGAGTGGGATGCAGAGCCCAGCCAGTGCCAGGGCTGTAAACAGGGGTGAGGTGGATGGGGAGCTGAAACCTGTGTGTTTTGGAGCTGGGGGAGTCCCAGGGTCTGATAGCACCTAAGGAGGTGCAGGGAGAGCAGACATCTGCAAGAATCCTCCTTCTGGTGGTTCAAGTGGCAGGGGAGGTGTAAAACTGTTCACCCAGCTTATGATTTTGCTCCTGTGTCAGTTTGTAAAGGTTTAAGAAAAAACAGTTCAGGANGTTTGCAGTGAGGGTGGTGAGACACTGGCACAGGTTGCCCAGGGAGGTTGTGGCTGCTCCCTCCCTGGAGGTGTTCAAGGTCAGGTCGGATGAGGCCTTGAGTGACCTGTGGTAGTGGGAGGTGTCCCTGCCTATGGCAGGGGGTTGGAACTGGATGATCCTTGAGGTCCCTTCCAACCTTACCATTCTATGAATTCCTTGAGGATGACCCTTTAGTGTCATTTACAGTAATGAGCTTGAAATGCCAATCGTGGAGTTACTTCTGCTGTGTTTTCCTGAATGGTAACTGCAAATCTGTCTCCTCTTGTCCTTAGTTCCCTGTGTACCATTAAATTAAAACATTGAGCAACAATTGCTAGGCACTGACTTGCTTGGCTGTGGCCACACTGCAGTATGGTAGTGCACCAGGGCTGATGTCCAGCTGTGGGTACTCAAACGTGCTTTCAGGTCACACAGCAGTGAGTGCCTTCATTCAAGTCGTCTCCCCTCAGACAAGGACTTTTTGCCCCCAAAGCACAGCTCTGGCAGGCTCAGGGGTAGTGCTTCTCCCCATTGTAGGTCAGACACCAGGATGACTTCACTTAAAAATTACAGAGCATGAGTAATGGTTTCTTTGGAAGGTACCCAGCACCTTCCTGCCCAGCATCATTCTGCTGTGGGGTGAGGGGGAACCCACCCTGGCCATGGCAGCATGAGCAGTCCCATTCCCTGCTCTCTGCCTCCTGTGCCTCACTAATCTATGCTTCTCAGCAAACCAGGCAGAGTTGACTGCCAAACCTCTGCTATGAGGTCTGTGAATAACTTGCATCAAATCTATGGGGTTCACACACAGACAGGCTGCAGATAATGTAATGATTTTTTTATGGATGGGGGCGTTGGATTCCAGTGCCATAGGCAGCAGGAGAACACTCTCAGCTGCTAACAGTGTTTCTCTGTTGCACCTAAGGTGTGATGGTGGGTGTTGTGTGTCAAAGGAAGAAAACCATCTCAGGGACAGTATCCTGACATTCCCTGTAACAACAAAATCCTACAAACTATCACCAATGCCCCTTGAATCACCTGGTGTGAGCTGGAAGTCGGATTTGAAGTGCAGAAGCACAAGGAGCAGGCTTATCTGCACTCCTGCTCCTTGGCTGTGCACTTGCAAAAGTCAGTCTGAAAATGATGCCCTCGCTCCTGTGCCCACATTGCTCTCTCTGAGAACAGAGCTGGCCAGATGGACACTGCAGGGCTGTGTCTTCTCCCAGCTCCTGCCAAAGCTCCGGCAGACCTGTGACATGCTGAGCTCAGAGCACCCTGACTGCACAGACATACTCCTCTTCCATCCCTGTCCAAATGGACAAAGACCTGCAAGATTAGAAAGAGATCAACGTTACATTTTTCAGCACTTGGTATTTGTACTTAGCTACATTGGAGCATCTTGCCCCATTCCCTGTATTCCCCAAACCAGCTTCTTCTTGTGGCTTTCTTTTCAGCGTGTTTGTGATCAGAAATTGGGAATAATGCCCAACTTTGTTTTAAAAATAACATTGTGCTTCTGTGGATGGAAATTCAGTGTTGACGTGATCTTGTGCATGATCTTTAACCTCTGGCAGCTGTGTGTTTCCAGCTCTGAAGCATTCATTGCTCATTATTATGGACTGTGTGTTCTTTCATAACAGTAGCAAACTAGTAAAAGGTAATGAAGCAGAGCCAATTTGCTCTTAGTTGGAGGGTATTTATTATATGAGAGGGTGCAGCTAGTATTTAGGTATGATTTTGTGGTTTAACCTGTGAGGAATGCCACCAAGGCCTCTCACTGATGTTAAAGCCAATGCTGTTTCCTCAGTAAAAAATGGCTTTTTTTTTTTTTTGTTTTGAATACTTGCTGTCATTTCAAACTCTCAAGGATTTGAATGCAAACACAAACCTGCTTCCTGCACCTCAGTTCAGAGCCTGGATATGTTTCTGTGGCTGCTGCTGCAGCAGCACAGCGAAGCTGTTCTCAACCTTTTCTCAAGGCTGGACTCCATGTTCAAGGCTCCTGTTACTCATCTGTCATAGATGTGAAACAGGTTATGCCTAGATCGTACTTGGAACTGTTTATTTGACTGCTGTCACTTGATTAGTTTTACTAGATGTGCGAGGAGAGATCTCAGTGAAGCAAGCTGTGGTAACAGTCAAAATGAGCAGCACAAGGTGCCAGCACAGCTCTATTGCGTGCAGTAAGCTTTGAAACACTGAGAGTTGGACCTGTTTGCTTCACCAGATAAATAGCTATAACTGTTCTCCAATTATGGCAATTTCATAGATCTATCCCAACGGATAAAGTCAGGACTTGGAAGCCCAAACTGATCTGGAGCGATAAAGCACGTGGAGAGTGGGGACTGCACCTTGTGTAGGGACCACGAATGAGCTCGGTGATGAAGTTCAGCTCATGGGCTGTGTTTGGTTAGTGTTTGTCTCCAAGATAGTGAAGGAAATGAGCCAACAAACTAAACATAATGAAGATGCTCTGTTGTTAGTTGGGTGCTGATGTGACTGCAGGCTGTTGTCAGGTGGTCCCTTAAGGAAGGAAGGAACATTTCTAGAGGACACTTGTTTCCGTTTGGCTGTGTCATCCCTGTGCTGTGACTCTGTGGGCAGAGCCTCCCCCCACCGTGGGCAGGGCAGTGTGCATGATGTCCTGCTGCATGCCTCTGCCTCTTGGGGTGCCTGGGGAACCTACCTGGTACCCCTTCTGCTGCCTGCAGCTCATGGGCTTCAATGCCTTTAAGCAGAGAGGAGTTGGCCTCGGAATTTGGTTTCCACAGCTTGGTGCATATCTGAAGTTTCTGTTTAGCAGTTTTCACTGAAAATTATAAACATTTAGACTTTTCAGAAACAGAAACCTCTCTCCTGAATGTTAGTTGCAGCCAAACCCTACTTTTTGTATTTTTAAAATCACTTTGTGTCCTGTTCAATGCTGCGTTTGGTGTTGGATGAGATATTGAGCAAAAGCTTTCTCAGCAAAGTTTTCTCTGAACGGCTTGTAGAACTATAAAGTGGTATCAGTGTAAACTTTATATAGCAAATACATGTGTACCATTTTGGTATAATTTTCTCAAGTTCCAGGTATTTTTTAGCTGTCTAGCCAGTACTCCCCTTTTGTGGTGGTTTGGGGTTTTTTTTGTTTTTTTTTGTTTTTTTTTTTTTTTTTTTACACCAGTTGAACCTCCCCTTGGGTCCTGCTGTAGCTCCCACTCAGTCCTTACTGTTGCTGGCCTGTTCCTAAAGCAAGGTTGCTGCTTTTACAGTGAGGCAGAGCCCAGCACTAATGCGCTGCCTGCAGTGCCCCAGGACCCACACACGTGTGCGGGAAGGAGTGTTTACTTTTCCCTTTATATAGTAACACTTGTCAGTAGCTTATCTCCAACGCCTCGGCGAGCAGGCCGATGTTGAGATGTGTTTCGATGATGGGGAAGCTGAGGTAGGGCAGAGGAAGTGACTTGTCTGAAGTCTCTCGGAAATCAGCGGCCGTTATCTCCCTGCTGCGCGTCTGCCCCAGCGGAGGTCAGAAATGCTGCACTTGGCTGAACTCGGCGTGGTCTGTCCGCAGGAGAGTGCTGTATTCCCAGCAGCTCTGCTGGTGAGCTGCTGCCAGGCTTCCCCGTGCCCAGGCTGGCACTGGGCTTGCTGGCTGTCCATCTGTTGGCCCTGGGCTCCTTCCTGGGCATGCTCCAGTGAACGGTGTCTGCTGTGCGGCCTGGGACACCTACTCTGGGGTGCTGAGCAGAGTAGTGTCCCGAGGACATTGCAGGGAAGCCATGTGCCACCAGCCAGGGTAAGGCCTTGCTACTGACTTGCCCTCCTGTGCCCATAGGATGTGTGCCCCCAGAATCCATTTAACAGAACAGAAGGTGTCACCTGTGGTCGTGGAGAGACTCGTGGCAGTCCCTCTGTGCTGCCCGGAGCTGAGCAGCATTGCTGCCATCACGAGAGGGTGGTAGCTTAAAACGAGGCGGCTTTGCTGTTTGCCTTTTGCTCAGCAGAAAGCAGCTGCAGTTGGGATTTGCTCTTTTTCAGCTCATTGCCCCAGAGCTCAGTTTGCTAATGAGATTATTTGCGTGGTCAGGAATGAGGAGTTTCACACTCTGTCATCAGATCAAATGACAATTTCTTTCTACCCCGATTTAAAAGAAACATTTTAAAAACCTTTTTTTATAGTAACATTAGTCAGTATTGATATACATAATGAGAAAGCAGACAAGCAAAGGTTTGTTTTGTCTGTCCCTTTGCAGAGTGGCAGGGTACTGGCAGCAAAAAAAAAAAAAATCATAGAAGCAGAATTGTTTAGATTGGAAAAGACCTCCAAGATCATCAAGTCCAACTATTAGTCCAGCACTGCCACGTCACCACCAAACCATGTCCCTCAGCACCTCATGACCAAGCCACTGAAACCCCTCCAGGCATGGGGTAGACCACCACTGCCCTGGGCAGCCTGGGCCAGGCCTTGACAGCCATCAAAAGGAATAAATTGTTCCTTATGTCCAATCTAACCCCCCCCCCC
>VWYK01026360.1:1622-32655 GCA_013399775.1 Semnornis frantzii | reverse complement strand
TGCAGCAGGAGGCTGCTGGAACACTGCAGCAGGTTGCCCAGGGAGGTGGCTGAGGCTCCATCCCTGGAGATAGTCAAGGTGAGGCTGGAGAAGGCTGTGAGCAACCTGCTCTGGTGGAGATGTCCCTGCTGAGTGCAGGGGGTTGGGCTGGGTGAGCCTTGGGGGTCCCTTCCAACCCAGACCACTGCATAACTCCATGACATCAAGGCTGTACAAAGGACATCCAGCTTGCCAGCCTTGGGGCAGATGTGGCCTTTTATGCTGTGAGATGCAGCCTGGCAGGGGCAGGTTGGCACCATGGAGATCACTCTGTAAGGTTCTGCAGCTGCCACAGCAGGCAGGGCCTGGCCCTGGCCGTGCCCAGGCAGTGCTGGAACAGAAATGTTCATCTAGATAGAGATTATTGTTCACTGCCCTGCAGTTGGGTGCCCTCAGGCACTTCCTGCTGACACAGAGCTCTCATTTCCAGCAGCAGCAACAGGAGACAGCTCTGCACTCAGCTCTCCTTTTGGATCTGTTTGCTCCACTGCAGCTCAGGCTGAGCTGCTCCTCAGCTGCAGGTGCTGGGCACAAGCAGCTCAGCCCCCAGCCCTGCATTTATCAGTGGTGCCCAGCAGCAGGATGCTTGCACTCTGCCCTAGAGAGCTTTTCCAACCAAAACTGCTCCATGCTCCTGTGATAAAGGGCAATGGGCACAGACTGGAGCCCAGGAGGTGCCACCTGAGCAGGAGGAGAAAGTTGTATGGTGTGAGGGTGCTGGAGGCCTGGAGCAGGCTGCCCAGAGAGGCTGTGCAGTGTCCTTGTGTGCAGAGCTTGCAAGGCCAGCTGGGCACTGTGCTGCTGGGCAAGCTGCTGGGGGTGCCCTGCTCTGGCAGGGGCTGGGTGAGCTCCAGAGCTCCCTTCCCACCTGGATGGGCTCAGAGGGCTTTTCCAAACAGAACCTGACTCTCTCCCTGACTCTATGACTTAACTGACTCCCAAGTTGTCTTCCCTCTCTTTCCCAAGCTCCTCCTTCCAAGGGAAGGGAGCAGCTGCTGCATGTTACTAATGCAGAGTAGGAGGAGCAGGGAGCTGCAGCAGGTCTAAGTGCAGACAGCAGAGTGCTTGCTGCCCCAGCAGCAGCAGCCAAAATGTAGGCTGCAGACCCTTACAAGCCTTTAAGCTGCAGGCAGCCCCTTGCATCATTTGCCAGCAGGAGGAGGAGGCAGCAGTGCCTCTGCTCACTCTGCAGCAACCCCTGCAGACGTTCAGCAGGCCAGGAGCAGTGATGTCCTCTTTCCAGAAGGGATTCCAGCATCTGATGCCACTTTGGTCCTCTCTGCTCTGTCCAAAGTGTGCCCCAAGGCTCTGACTGCTAAGAACTGAGAGCCAAAGCCACCTCCACATGATTGTCCTAACAGCAGCCTCATGTTTCTCCTTCCATTTCATGCTTCACTACCCAAAGCCATAGGACCAGAACATGGTAAGGGTTGGAAGGGACCTCCAGAGATCACCCAACCCCCTGCCACAGCAGGGGCACCCAGGGCAGGGCACACAGGGACACATCCAGGTGGGGCTTGAAATGGGCACAGGACACTCCACAGCCTCTCTGGGCAGCCTGCTCCAGGCTCCAGCAGCCTCACAACAAACAACTTTCTCCTCCTGTTGAGGTGGAACCTCCTGGGCTCCAGTCTGTGCCCATCACCCCTTGTGCTGTCCCTGGGCACCACTGAGCAGAGCCTGGCCCCTCCTTGCCCCCCACCCTTCAGATATTCACATTCATCCATGAGGTCTCCTCTCAGCCTTCTCCTCCCCAGGCTCAACAGTCCCAAGGCTCTCAGCCTGTCCTCATGTTTCTGTCCCCATAGCATCTCAACCACCTTTGTAGCCTCTCAGGGGACCAGAACTGCTCTAAGCCCACCCAGCCCAGCCCCACCATGCCCACCAAACCATGGCCCCAGTGCCATGGCCACAGCCTTCCTGCACACCTCCAGCCATGGGCACTCCACCACCTCCCTGGGCAGCCTCTGCCAGTCCCTGACCACTCTGGCAGCAAAGTAAATGTTCCTCAGCTCCAACCTAACCTCCCCTGGCACAACTTGAGGCCATTTCCTCCTGATGGACCTTTCCCAACCAAAACAAGTCTCTGATGCCATCACTTGCTCCTTTGGAGAGGAGCCCAACCCCCAGCTGGCTGCAGCTCCTTTCAGGGAGCTGTGGAGGGCAAGAAGGTCTCCCCCCAGCCTCCTCTCCTCTCCACTCAACCACCCCCAGAGTCACCACAGCTCCCCTGCCTCCTGCAGGGATATTAACTTGCTGCTTGCATTTCACTTTTATGACAGCCCCAAACCTGCTCATTTTTGCTTTGCTTGCAGGATCCTCAAGTCCTCTTCCTTTCTGGCTTGCTAATAAAGAATGAATAAGTCACAGAGGATTTCAGAGGCTCATCTGAAGTGGCCTGCAGAGAGGCTCTTTGCAAGCTGCAGTTGTTTTCATTTTTTTTGGATGCAAACAAATAAGCCTTGCAGGAAGGGCTGCTGAGTGAGGGCTTGGTTCCTTCCCCCACCTTATGGCACAGGCAGATTGAATTTGTATTCTCTGCTTCACTGCCCCCAGCAGCAGTCCCTGAAGCTTCTCAAATGAAACCACTCCAATAACTGTGGAAGGCAAGAGGTGGGCACCTGGGATCCATGGCCCTACTGCCACAGCCCTCACTCAGACCTCCTCCTTCAGCCCACACCCATCACAGGCACGAAGAGACACCAAGAGAGAGCCTCACTCCTGCTCAGACAAGGGTCAGGGAACCACAGAAGTGCTTCAGCTGGAAAAGGCCTCCAAGATCCTCCAGGCCAAGCAGCAGCCCAGCCCCACCATGGCCACCAAACCACAGCCCCAAGTGCCATGGCTACAGCTTTCTGGACCACCTCCAGGCATGGGCACTCCACCACCTCCCTGGGCAGCCTCTGCCAGTCCCTGACCAATCTTGCAGCAAGGAAATTGTTCCTCACCTCCAACCTAACCCTCCCCTGGCACAATCCCAGGCCATTTCCTCTCCTTCCATCACCTGAGCCTAGGGAGCAGAGCCCAACCCCAGCTGGCTGCAGCCTCCTCTCAGGGAGCTGCAGAGAGCAATGACCTCTGCCCTCAGCCTCCTCTGCTGCAGCCTGCACACCCCCAGCTCCCTCAGCTGCTGCTGCCCAGCCCTGCTCTGCAGCCCCTTCTCTGGACCTGCTCCAGCCCCTCAGTGTCCCTCTCAGAATGAGGGCAAATGCTTTGATGCTTCAAGTGTGCTGTGAGACCTCAGCTGCCAGCTGCCCTGAGTGGCTCCTGCTGCCCTCTGCAGCAACCAGACACTGACACAGCTCCCTCCTGGGGCATGCTCCCAGCTCCTGCCACTGGCAGGGTTAAGCAGGCAAAGCCAGCCTGGGAGCTGAGACCTGGCACTGGTGCCAGCTCTGACAGCCTCTTTTCCTGACTTCCCTTGCTGTGCCCAAGCAGAATTCCAAGCTAAACCCTGACATTTTCCAGACTTCTTCAGGACTCAAGCACTGCTGCAGCTGCCCTGAAGGAGCTCCCCTGAGCCTCCTCACTCCTGTGGGCTCCAGAGAGATCCCTGAGCCTCCTCACTCCTCTGGGCTCCAGAGAGATCCCTGAGCCTCCTCACTCCTGTGGGCTCCAGAGAGATCCCTGAGCCTCCTCACTCCTCTGGGCTCCAGAGAGAGCCCTGAGCCTCCTCACTACTGTGGGCTCCAGAGAGGTCTCCTGAGCCTCCTCACTCCTGTGGGCTCCAGAGAGATTCCTGAGCCTCCTCACTCCTGTGGGCTCCAGAGAGATCCCTGAGCCTCCTCACTCCTCTGGGCTCCAGAGAGATCCCTGAGCCTCCTCACTCCTCTGGGCTCCAGAGAGATCCCTGAGCCTCCTCACTCCTCTGGGCTCCAGAGAGATCCCTGAGCCTCCTCACTCCTCTGGGCTCCAGAGAGGTGTCCTGAGCTTTCCCAGCTCCTGGAATTTCTCCCACCTTGCCTAACAAACAGCAAGTGAATCCCTGCCAGCAAACAAAGCTTGGATGTCTGTGCAGAGGCAGGGAAGGACACCAGGACCTCCCATCCTGGAGGAGGCTGGACAGGAAGCCTCCTTCTCCCTGTGCTCTCCAGGAGCTGCTCTCCAGCCCTCCCAAGGCTGGAGGTTTGGTTGCCAGCCCAAGCTGCCCTTGGCTCTGCTGCCTTGCAAAAGGGCTGGGAAGCAGCATTTGGCTGCCTGCTGTGTGGGGAAGGAACCCTCCCTGTGAAGCTTCTCCAGCCTTGGACAGCCATCAATGGCTCCTGCCCAGAGCAGGGCAGCTGAGGAAGGCTTGGAGGGTCCCAGCAGCTCCCAGGCAGCTCAGGAGCTGGCACTCAAGGACAGCAGGCTTTCCAAAAACAAATCCCTCCCCTTCTGCACGGAAATCCTCTGCCCAAAACGTGTCCAACAGACAGCTCAGATGGCTGCAGGGTCAGAGCATCGAGAAGAAGTGTATCCTTCAGCTGATGCAGTCCCCAAAGCAGAGCCCAGGGCTGTGAGGCATCTGAACGGTGAGCAACAGCCAAACGCTGCTCTCAGCATCCCCTCCTCCCACAGCAGGAACCCTGCCACTGGGTGTCTGTCTGCACAGCTCCCTCTGTCACAGCAACCACCCCCACCCCCTCCTGTGTCCTGAACAAACAGCAGGTCACTGGGAACACCAAAGAGCAAATGCCAGCACAAGCCCTGGGAGCAACAGAGGGCAGCCAGGAATGAGGAGAGACACCCACGGGTCCCCGTGGGGCAGCAGAGGGTCAGGGCTGCTGTGGGTTGGAGCAGCACTTCCAAGGAGACAAAGAAGAAGCTTCCTAAGCCTTCATCTCACAGCCCTCCCTCATGCTCCAGTTGGAGTTCAGAGAATCACAGAAAGGTTTAGGTTGGAAGGGAGCTCAAAGCTCAGCCAGTTCCAACCCCCCTGTGCCATAGGCAGGGACACCTCCTCCCAGCCCAGGCTGCTCAAGGCCTCATCCAGCCTGGTCCTGAACACCTCCAGGGAGCTTGTGGAGCACAGAATCACCCAACAGGATCAAAGATCACATTCTGTGCTCCACAACCTCCCTGGGCAGCCTGTGCCAGTGTCTCACCACCCTCAACCTGTGCCAGTGTCTCACCACCCTCAACCTGTGCCAGTGTCTCACCACCCTCAACCTGTGCCAGTGTCTCACCACCCTCAACCTGTGCCAGTGTCTCACCACCCTCAACCTGTGCCAGTGTCTCACCACCCTCAACCTGTGCCAGTGTCTCACCACCCTCAACCTGTGCCAGTGTCTCACCACCCTCAACCTGTGCCAGTGTCTCACCACCCTCAACCTGTGCCAGTGTCTCACCACCCTCAACCTGTGCCAGTGTCTCACCACCCTCAACCTGTGCCAGTGTCTCACCACCCTCAACCTGTGCCAGTGTCTCACCACCCTCAACCTGTGCCAGTGTCTCACCACCCTCAACCTGTGCCAGTGTCTCACCACCCTCAACCTGTGCCAGTGTCTCANACTGTCAGGCTGAGCAATGCTGGGGTTGGAAGGGAGCTCTGGAGCTCACCCAGCCCCTGTCAGAGCAGGGCACCCCCAGCAGCTTGCCCAGCAGCACAGTGCCCAGCTGGCCTTGCAAGCTCTGCACACAAGGACACTCCACAGCCTCTCTGGGCAGCCTGCTCCAGGCCTCCAGCACCCTCACAACAAACTCCTCTTGAACTGGGGAGTGCAGAACTGGATCCAGCACTCCAGGTATGGCCTTGTCCAGGCAGAGCAGAGAGAGAGGAGAATCTCCCTTGCCCTGGTGGGCACACTCTGTGGCCCCAGAACAACTCCAGCATGTGCACAGCACAATGCAGACAGCAAACAGGCTGTATTTTGGGCAGCTCTGCATGGAGCTGCTGCAGAAGCTCCCTGCTGGGGCTGGGATTGTTCTGGGTCTGCTGCTTCCCAGGGGCTGAGGCCTGGAGTGCTGCAGGGAACTGCCTTGGAGCCTGGCAATGCAGGGAGATTACAGCTGGGACTCAACTTCTCAGTGACTGAAGCTTGCAGGGAGCCTTAAACAAAGGCAAAAAACAAAGCCAGAGGCTTCAGAGCCTTCCTTTAGAAGGCAGCCACAAAAACAAGGCTGGTTTCACAGGGAGCCTGCTGCTGAAGGAGCTCTGTTTGTGCCTGGCAGTGCTGCCCTTCAGCTGCCAGCCCTCTGAACGTGTAAAGCTCTTCCCAAGCCCTTCACTCCCACCCTTTAAAGTCAAGCACAGCACTGCTGCAGGTCAGCTCCCTCCCAGCCCTCTGTCTGTCTGTCCTGGAGTAAGCCTGGGCAGGGCTGGCACTGCCCAGCTCAGGCCCTGCTCATGAGCCCCTTGCTCAAGTCCAGGCCAGCTTGGCACAGCCAGGGGCTGCTGCCAGCAGGGACAAGCTGATGGGCACAGCTCCTGCCAAGGGCTGCCATGCACAAAGGCTCTGCCCCACACTTGCTGCTGGGCACTGCCACAGCTTGTGCCACCCCTTGGGGGGCAGCAAGGCAGAGGTGGCAGCTGTGGGGAGGAGCAGGCAGGACAGGTGAGCCTCAAGTGCCCAGCAAGGGATTGCAGCCCAGGGAGGGCATCTTCAGGAGCCAGCTGAGGGATGCCCAGGGCCAAGCCTCTTCTTGCCTGCCTGTGTCCCAGCAGGACTGCCACAGCTGTGGGGGCAGCAGGGCAGGGGTGGCAGCTGTGGGGGGGAGCAGCCAGCACTAAGTGCCCACCAAGGGACTGCAGTCTCTTTCCTGTCTTCCCTTTCTCTTCCCTGTGGGAATGCAGAGGGGCTCCTGGAGAGCCTCTGGCACTCAGCTGGTGGCCAGCACAGGCCAGGGAGGACAACTGGACTGACACTGGAGCCCTGCAACAACAGAGCAAGGGAATGCAGCTCAGAGGGGTGGGGGCAAAGAGGGGCCAGGAGGAGTGAGGGTGGCCAAAGGGAAGGAGTCAGCTCCAGCAGGGAGGGTCCATGCTGCCCCCTCACTGTCTCCTGCCCTCTGATGGGTGTCCCCTCTGGC
Organism: Semnornis frantzii; assembly: GCA_013399775.1. NCBI lineage: Eukaryota > Metazoa > Chordata > Aves > Piciformes > Ramphastidae > Semnornis > Semnornis frantzii. The sequence goes on along the minus strand of VWYK01026360.1, from coordinate 25,608 downwards.
TCTTGCCCTCCGTGGGCTCTGCTACAGTGAGGCTGCAGAGATGTCCTGGTCTCAGCAGCCTGGGATGAACCAAGCCCCTGCAGCCAGAGCTTTCCACCTCACTTACTGTCTCAAAAGCACAGGCTGATGCTGCAGGGACACAGAGAGACAGCTTGAGAGGAAGAGAGCTCTGAGAGCCTCTGAGCTGGGTGCAAGCAGAGAGCATCCAGCCCTGACTGTTTCCCAGGCCCTGCTGTGAGCCACAAAGCTGCTCTCTGCTCTTCAGGTGGGTCACAGCTGCACAGAGCTCATCTTGCCCCAGACACTCCAATCCTTGGGGCAGTGCAGCCCCAGCTCAACACAGAGCAGCACATCCAGGTTCACTGACTGTGGGGGGGTTGGAAGGGACCTCTGCAGATCATGCAGTCCACAGCAGGAGCACCCAGGGCAGGGCACACAGCACACACCCAGCTGGGGCTGGGAAGTCTCCAGAGCAGACTCCAGAGCCTCTCTGGGCAGCCTGCTCCAGCACCCTCACAGCCCAGGAGAGTCTGCTCAGCTTGAGGTGGCACCTCCTGGGCTCCAGCCTGTGCCCACTGCCCCCTGTCCTGCCACAGGGCACCACTGCCCAGAGCCTGGCCCCTTCTTGCCCCCCACCCCTCAGATACTTGCAGACATCAGTGAGGTCTCCTCTCAGCCCCAGGGCTCTCAGCCTGTCCTCCTCACACAGCTGTCCCAGGCCCTTCAGCAGCCTCACAGCCTCCACTGGACTCTCTCCAGCTTATCCCTGTCCCTTTCAAACTGGGAAGCCAAGAACTGGACACAGCACTCCAGCTGTGGTCTCATCAGGGCAAAGCAGAGGCAGAGGAGAACCTCTCCTGAGCACACTTAACACACCCCAGGATCCCCTTGGCCTTCTTGGCCACAAGGGCACATTGCTGTCCCCTGGGTAACTTAGAGGCTCCTTCTGCAGGGAGCTGCTTTCCAGCAGGTCTCCCTGCTCTGTGCTGCTCCATGGGGCTGCTCCTGCCCAGCTGCAGGACCCTAATGTTCTCCTTGCTGAACCCCAGGAAGCTCCCTTAATGCTGGACATAATTCAGTTGAGTCTCTAACACAGAAGGAAACCAACCCTGAGCTGCTCTGCTGTGCCAGAGGGGGGATGTGAAGGTAAAATGCTGGAGAGGCAGCCCAGGGTGGGACATCATTTCCCCCCCAGCTCCTGCCCTCCTCACAACTCTTGAGTTGTTTCCTGGTCTAATGCTGCCCAAACAACAACAACCCAGAAGCAGATCAGCTCTGCTCAGACAGGAAAGCAAAGCACCAAACCCACCATTCACCTTCCCTTTGGCAGACAAACAACTGCAGACCTCAAGGACACTGATGCTGGTTTGCAGCTCTTGCAGTGCTTCTGGCTTGCTGAAGAGCTGAGCACCTCCTGGTGCTGGCCCCAAGCTTCAAGCATGGAGCTGAGAGCTCCAGCAGGCTGCAAACCCCAGGGGCAGCCACAGCTCCTGCAATGCAAGCACTCAGCTTCAACAGGATCAGAGATTCCTGGAATTGTTTGGTTGGAAAAGCTCTCTAAGGAGTCCAGCCAGCAGCCCAGCCCCACCCTGGCCACCAACCATGGCCCCAGTGCCATGGGCACAGCTTCCTGGCACACCTCTGGCCATGGGCACTCCATCACCTCCCTGGGCAGCCTCTGCCAGTCCCTGACCACTCTTGCAGCACAGAAATTGTTCTTCATCTCCAGCCTAACCCTTCCCTGGCACAATCCCAGGCCATTTCCTCTCCTCCTATCACCTGAGCCTAGGGAGCAGAGCCCAGCTGCAGCCTGCCCTCAGGGAGCTGTAAGCAAGACACAGGATGAGCATCAGCAGGTTGAGGAAGGTTCTCCTCCTCCTCTGCCCTAGCCAGGCATCATCTGGAATACTGGGTTCAGCTCTGGGCTGCCCAGCTCCAGAGAGACAGGGAACTGCTGGGGAGAGCCCAGGGCAGGCTGCAGAGGGCCTGGAGCAGCTCTGGGGGCAGCAAAGGCTGAGAGCCCTGGGGCTGAGAGCCTGCAGAAGAGCAGCCCCAGAGGGCAGCTGAGCAATGCTCAGCAAGAGACAAAGGAGCTGTGGGGGGCAAGAGGCTGGGGCCAGGCTCTGCTCAGTGCTGCCCAGGGACAGCACAAGGGGCAGTGGGCACAGACTGGAGCCCAGCAGGAGAAAGTTGTTTGTTGTGAGGCTGCTGGAGGCCTGGAGCAGGCTGCCCAGAGAGGCTGTGCAGTGTCCTTGTGTGCAGAGCTTGCAAGGCCAGCTGGGCACTGTGCTGCTGGGCAAGCTGCTGGGGGTGCCCTGCTTTGGCAGGGACTGGCTGAGCTCCAGAGCTCCCTTCCCTCCCCCCATGCTGGGTTCTGGGGCTGTATTTTACCCTTAGCAGAGCAGGGTGGAGGGAAGAGGGAGTGCAGCTCTGCACCTGAGGCTCCACCTGAGCAGGAGGAGAAGCTTATTTGGTGTGAGGGTGCACTGTGCATTTGGGATGAAGGCCTTGGAGCTGCAGTGCCCTCTGCTCCCAGGGATCTCCATCAGGAGTCACAGACCCCACTGAACACAGAGGAAAGCAAAGGCAAAAGAGATGCTTTTGAGGAGCAAACCCAGAGCAATCTCCTCATTCAGGAGTGCAAAAGCAGCTCTCACAGACCCACTGAGCATGCAGCTGGTGCAGAAGTGCTGCCCTGCCCCACACCCCACGGCCTGCACGGGAAGGAGCCTGGGAGGCTGAGCTGCTGCTCAGGCCATGCTCCTCTGGGGCTAATTGAGTTCCATTCTGCTAATTGAGTTTGTTTCCATTGATTTATAGAGGAAATCAAGGCTTCTTATTTCATGGAGTTGATGTCATCATCAAAAGCAATGCATTAGGAGATGTTGGGAAGCAGGAGGCTCGTTGCTGGATGATAAAAGGAGAACGTTCAAAAGCCTGCTCCCAGCTCTCTTGGATCCATGGCCAAATGCAATTACCACAATCACAGGGAGAGAGGAGAAACAAAACAACCCACAGCAGGCTAAATGCAAGGCAGGCAGACAATCCATACGGATAACAGCCTTGCTGAGCACAGAAATGCTAATTCCTGAGGATTACTTACTCCTGGAAGCCACAGGCTGCACTGCATGCTGCTCTGGGGGGGAAAGGAACCAGAGCTGGAGTGGAAATGCTGAGCTCTGGAGCCTGAAGCTGCACTGCATGCTGCTCTGGGTGGAGGTAAAGGAACCAGAGCTGGAGTGGAAATGCTGAGCTCTGGAGACTCCTGAAGCTGCACTGCATGCTGCTCTGGGTGGAGGTAAAGGAACCAGATTTGGCCTAAAAGAGGAAATGCTGAGCTCTGGAAAACTGCTCTGGAAGAATGGGAATTTGCTGTGTGCTCTTCCCCATCCCTTTCCTCCTCCTCCTCAGAGGCCTGAGCAGATGGTGGCTACAGATGGCAGTTAGGGATGGATGAGCAGGACTGAAGAAGGTAAGAACCAGCCTGAACCTTCCAGAGCAGCCAGGAAGCATTTGCCCCTGGCAGTTCCACTGCTGCACTGGGCTGCTTTGCTCTGCCTCTCCTTTCACACCCAGGACCAGGCCTGCTGCTGCCTGAGTGCCTTCCCCTTTCTGGGAGGTAGGACACAGCCCAGGGACCTCAAGACAGGTATCTGCTGGGTGGAGCTGCTCTTGGAGAAGGAACACAATGATATGGCCAAGCCAAATATGCTCCAGGCTGGAGCAGGCTGCCCAGAGAGGCTGTGCAGTGTCCTTGTGTGCAGAGCTGCCAAGCCCAGCTGGGCACTGTGCTGCTGGGCAAGCTGCTGGGGGTGCCCTGCTTGGGCAGGGGCTGGGGATCCCCAGAGCTCCCTTCCCACCCCACCACACTGGCAGCTTTGTGTGGGATGCTTCTGCTCCTGCAGCTGGTATTGAACTGACTCCCTCCACCTGAACCCTCCACTCTGTTACCACCACTTCTGGTGTCCCAGAGCACAGCTCCTGCTTCCCTCCCTGTCCCTGGATGTGTAATGGAGAAGGAAAACATTGGCAAACAAACTTGGGAAGTTGCTGTTTCTGAGTGCTTTTAGCAGCTGTTTTCTTTCCGTGTCAGAAACCCTGGGGGATGAATAGAGTGTGAAGAGACTATAAAAGCCTCCTGCTTTGCAGAGGGAAAAAGCTTCATTGTCTATCAACTTTACCTATTTATGGGGAAATAAGACAGGAAAGTGCCTCCAGGGCTTAGGAAACCTAAACGGATGAAGCATATCAGGGACCTGAGCAGAATGAGTGATGAGGGGAGACAGAGGCACAGGGAAGGCAACTGTTGGTGTTTGTGTGAGTGGAGACACCAGAAACACAGCACGGGATGGAAGGGACCCTAAAGCTCAGCCAGTGCCCAGCCCTGCCATGGGCAGGGACACCTCCCTCCAGCCCGGGCTGCTCAAGGCCTCATCCAGCCTGGCCTTGGGCACCTCCATGCAGGGCACATCCACAGCCTCCCTGTGCCAGTCTCTCCCCACCCTCACTCCCAGGAATTTCTCCCCAGTCTCCACTCTCATCCTCTCCTCTCCCAGCTCCAAGCCACTGGCCCTTGTCTTGGCACTCCCAGCCCTTGCCACAAGTCCCTCCCCAGCTCCCCTGGAGCCCCTTCAGCTCCTGGCAGCAGCTCTGGGGTGCCCCTGGAGCCTTCTCCTCTGCAGGCTGCACCCCCCCAGCTCCCTCAGCCTGTGCCCACAGCAGAGCTGCTGCAGCCCTGCCAGCATCTTTGTGGCCTCCTCTGGCCTCTCTGCAGCAGCTCTGTGTCCTTCTGCTGGGGACCTCAGCACTGGAGGTGAGCAGAGCCAAGGGGCACAATGCCCTCTCCTGCCCTCTGCCCACACTGCTCTGGCTGCAGCCAGCACACAGATGCCTGCTGGGCTGCAGGAGGGCACTGCTGGCTCCTGGGAAGCTGCTCAGCACCCAACACCCCCAAAGCTCTTTCTTCAGGGCTGCTCTCAGCCCACCCTGCAGCCAGGCTGGATGTGAGCCTGTGCTTGGCCTGTCTTTGTGAAGTACCAGGCAACAGGGATGAAGAAAGAGGGCTTGATCTGAACAAAATAAAAAGTGAAGCCAAGTTTATCTGGAGATTGCTGATTCCACAATTGAATTTGTACTTCTGCAGGAGCAAACTTTCCTGCTGCTTGAGAGCTGATGCCTAAATTGCAGATTATTTTCTCTTGCAGTGTACACAGATGATGTGTTAAGATGTTTTTCATTTAGTTTCTATTAAGTGATAAAAGCCCTGTCACATCACCATGGCTTAATACCAGCTCTGGGATCCTGCCTCTAATAAATAACTCCTCAGCTCTGCTGGGAACGTGGAGCCTGCAGGTGAGCAACACTGGCAGGGAGGATTTTACTCTGCTCTCCTCAGACCCCACCTGCAGTCCTGGAGCCCCCAGCACAGGAAGGACATGGAAGTGTTGGAACCAGTGCAGAGGAGGCCACCAAGATGCTGAGAGGGCTGCAGCAGCTCTGCTGTGAGGACAGGCTGAGAGAGTTGGGGCTCTGCAGCCTGCAGAGGAGAAGGCTTCCAGGAGAGCTTGGAGTGGCCTTGCAGGATGTGAAGGGGGCTGCAGGAAGGCTAGGGAGGGACTATTGACAAGGGCTGGGAATGGCAGGACAAGGGGAATGGGTTTGAAGTGTGAGAGGGGAGATTGAAAGTGGATGTGAGGAGGAAGTTGTTTGCAGTGAGGGTGGTGAGACACTGGCACAGGCTGCCCAGGGAGGTTGTGGAGCACAGAATGGGATCAAAGATCACTTTGGGTGATTCTGTGCTCCACAAGCTCCCTGGAGGTGTTCAAGGCCAGGCTGGATGAGGCCTTGAGTGAGCTGTGCTAGTGAGAGGTGTCCCTGCCCATGGCAGGGGTTGGCACTGGATGATCCTGAAAGTGCCCTCCAAGCCAACCCATTCCATGGCTCTGTGATGTCCTTCCCAGCCTCTGCAGCACCCCCAGCCTGCAGACATTCACCCCCAGCAGACCCAGGCTCACTGTGAGCCTCTCCTGTGCACCAGCAGCACGCCAGGGAGCAGGGCAGAGGCCAGCAGCAGCAGTCTTACCCTCTATGGTCGCTCTCTTGGGCAGGATGGTGATGGCTCCCTCTGCCACGTCCTCCTGCTGCAGCAGGGGGCTCACCTTGGAGCCCCACGTGTCCGAGCCCACCCACAGGAAGTGGCCAACTTGATCTGCTCTCTTGGCTGCTGCCAGGATTTGCCTGTGGAGAAGAAGATCTTGTTCACAAATTGGTTTCACCTCAGCACAGAAACTGCCTGGGGAGAGTGGTGCAGGAGGAGCAGAAAGAGCAGAGTCCTGCCTGCCCCAGTGCTGCTCCTCTCCATGCAGCACAGACTGAACCTCTCTTAACTCCCCTGCTTTCTAAGACTCAAATCCTGACTCCACTCAAGGTTTCCCTAATGACTTTACTGAAGCTTCCTCCTAACTTCTCCCTGGGTAACCTGCTCTGGGTTCTTCACTCAGAGGGTTCTCAAATACTGGAATGGCCTGCCCAGGGCACTGCTGGACTCACCATCCCTGGAGGTGGCACATGGACCTGGTGCTCATGGACATGGTGTAGTGCTGAGTCCCCAGTGCTGGGCTGAGGGTTGGGCTGGATGACCTTGGAGGTCCCTTCCAACCAGAGCTCTTCTGTGGTTTCCTCTTGTTCTATCACCTGATACTAGGGAGAAGAGACCAACCCCAACCCACCTGGCTCCAGCCTCCTTTCAGGGAGCTGTAGAGAGCAGTGAGCATGAACTCCACATCTCCACACTGCTCTTCCCAACAGGCACTTCACAGGCTGGAAGGCACCCAAAGAGCTCATCCAGACCAACCCCTGCCAGAGCAGGACCAGACAATGCAGCTCAGGGCACACAGAACACATCCAGACAGGCCTGCAAAGGCTCCAGAGAAGGAGACTCCACAACCTCTCTGGGCAGCCTGTGCCAGGGCTCTGGGACCCTTCCAGGCAAGAAGTTGCCCTTGTGTTGAGCTGCAACCTCCTGTGCTGCAGCTTCCATCCATTGCTGCTTGTCCTATCCCAGGCAGCAGTGAGCAGAGCCTGTCCCCCCCACTCCTCAGTTCTTGCTCTCTCCTTTCTGCACACCTATCAGGCACAAACGAACCCTCCCCGGAGGTGTGCAGGCTGGGCTAGTGGAGGTGCCCTGCCCAGGGCAGGGCTGGCACTGGTGAGCCCTGCTGTGCCGCCCAGCAGCCCCTGACCTGATGTCGTCGTCGCTGGCGAAGGTGACGACGGCTCTGGCGTTGGGCGTCTCCAGCAGCTGCCGGATGATCCTGTCGAAGTCGATGCTCCTGTCCTTGCGCTCCTGCGGGATCTTCAGGGACTGGGCGATGCAGAGCCCACCTGCGGGGGGAGCAGGGAGACGAGGACCTGTCAGAGGCGGGCGGCCCCGGGCGGCAGGCAGGCAGCCTTGGGCGGCAGAGCGCTTGGGCTGCAGGCAGCCCCGGCAGGCAGAGCGCTTGGGCTGCAGGCAGAGCGCTTGGGCTGCAGGCTTCCTGCGGCAGTCCTGCGGTTGGCCTCACTGTGACCCCAGGCACTGTGAGCCTGCCTGTGTCAGGGCTTATAGAGGAGGGAAAAAATGGCAGAGAAAAGCAAAACTCCACAACTAAACGAGGCAGGAAGGGATTAAAGAGAGAAACGACACCACCTGAACAAGTTCCCTTCCTTCCTGCAGGCTCCCTTCAGGCACTGGCAGCAGCTCTAAGGTCCTCCTGGAGCCTTCTCCTCTGCAGGCTGCCCCTCCCCAGCTCTCCCAGCCTGTGCAGAGCTGCTCCCGCCCTGGGAGCATCTTTGTGGCCTCCTCTGGACTCTCTCCCACATCTCTGTGCCCAGAGGACCTTGCAGGAGCCGAGTCAGCAGAGCCAGGGAGATAAATTCACTGCCAGCAACAAAGCTCTCCCTGCACAGCTCAGCCTTTGGGTTTGGAGAGAAACAAACAAGTACAGAAAGGATCCATCCCCACGCCAGCCTGTCCTGGGTGGCAGATGAAAACCCAACTCCTGCCTTCAGTGCCTCGTGTCCCAGTGCCAAACACTTTTATCTCCTGTGGTGTCTCAGATCCCAGCCCCCTCAGCCTGCTGCTGGCCTGGTAATTAATCAGGAACAAGGAGCAGCAGTGGGGATGAGTTAATTAAGAGATGGCAGGAGAAAGGAGAGAGATCTGGTATGAAACAGAGCTCTGGAAGCACTGCTAAGAAGAGGGAGGTGTCCTCCAGGTAAGGCCTGAGGGGACTCTAAGCAACCTGATCTAGCTGGGGATGCCTCTGATGACTGCAGGGGGGATGGAGGAGGTGAGCTTGAAAGGTCCCTTCCAACCCAAATCATTCCATGACTCTATGATGAGTTGATGAGTCTGGACCCATCCTCTTGTGCCCCCCACCCCTCCTTAGTTCTTGCTGAGCACTGCTCAGCTGCCCTCTGGGGCTGCTCTTTTGCAGGCTCTCAGCCCCAGGGCTCTCAGCCTTTGCTGCTCCCAGAGCTGCTCCAGGCCCCTCAGCAGCTCTGCAGCCTGCCCTGGGCTCTCTCCAGCAGTTCCCTGCCTCTCTGGAGCTGGGGAGCCCAGAGCTGGCCCCAGTCCTCCAGCTGTGGCCTCACCAGGGTGGAGCAGAAGGAGACCCTCCCTGGTCCTGCTGGGCACACTCTCCATGCAGCCCAGGAGACCACTGGCACTCTTGGCTACGAGGCCACCTTGCTGCCTTGTTCTGAACCTGCTGTCCTCCATGGAGCTGCACTGCAGCAGGTGAAGCCCTAAGCTGCCATGAAGAGATGCCAGCTGCAGCCTGTCCCAGACACGTCCTGCAGGCTGCTGTGGAGCTCCTTTAGTGCTGGCAGAGGAAGCAGAGTGTGAATGTGGGCACAAGAGCAGTGCTGAGGCTCTCAGCTCTCCATCACTCCTGAACCAAACCCTCTCTCTCCAAGGCCACGCACAGAACTCTGCCACTGGCATCTTTCTCTTCCTTTCCTGCTGCCAGAAAAGGCTTTTCTCATAGCATCAAACCCAGGATGGGAGCAGCAAGGAGCAGGTCTGGCAGCTTCAGCCTCCCCAGCTCTGCTTTCACCCAGCAAGGAAGCTGTGAAGCCCCACAACCACCCATGGCTAGGGTGAGCCAACACAACAAACCAGGTCCTCAAACAGGCACCTGGCAATGACTTGGGTTTCCAGCCTCCAGTTTTCCCAGAGGTTTGAGGAACTCTGGCAAACTGACCCAGCTGACTGGGACTGTTCCCAGCATTAGAATTCCCAAAGCTGGCAGCACTTGGAGGAAACAGAGGAAGGGAACATCCCAACCCAAATCCACAGCACCTCCAGACTGGGCAGGCAAGGACAATGCAAAGCCAAGTTTGGGCCTTTTCTTCCCAGCACCCTCTGAACCTAAGCCCACCACAGCCACTAAACCATCAAACCACATCCCCCAAACCACCACGATGCCCCCAGACCCATTCACCACAGCCCACAGCCATCAGGCCACACCCCCAAAATGCTAAACCCTGCCCCAAAAGCAGGCAGCCTTAAAGCCCTATCCTGGCTGCCTTCCCCTGGGCTGCTGACAGCTTCAGCTGTGCCTCTGGAGGGCAAAGCCTGCCAGGAGCTCCCTGTGCCAGTTCAAGCAGCCAGGCATCAAATGGCTGGGGGGCATGAAGCACCCAGCCCTGGTCTTTGGGGGCTCTGGATGTGTCTAGCAATCAAAGTGCTGCTGCAGTCTCCATGGCTACCCCTGGTTATCTGCTGATTCTGCTTCCCCTACAACACTAAGTACATTATTCTGCTTGCCTGCAATTCTCCAACAGCTATTTTTTGCCTTATCACCACTTAATTGGATTATCAGGTAGCAAAAGAGACAATTTAACACTTTTTTTTGTTGTTGTTGTTCCTTTCAAGATGCTTTATCTACAGAGAAACACTTCCAGCAATGCCCCCAAAACATCCCCTTCTGAAAGCTGTGCTTGCACTGCTGCTGCTTATTAAAAGCAACTCTCAATTGAATTTGATTAATAGGTTACTTTTAAAATTAGCAGCTGCCAAAAGCTGCCTCCAGGACGCTGAGTGACAATGCTGGGAACACCACACAAAGCCAGGGGCTCCCACGGCTTCCTCTGAAAGGGAGCAGCTGAGGCCTCTCAAAGGCTTCCCCCGCCGAGGGCTCCTCCCAGGCTAACTGCAAGGTCTGACGCTTGGGCTTGGACCAAAGCAAAGCTGAGCCTGCAGCTCCTCTGAGCCCCCTCCCTCCGCCTGGGTCCTCCTCCCCTCCTCTTCTTCCCAGCCCATCCCTGATGCCCTACTGCACAGAAGCAGCCCATGGCTCAACTTGCCTTGGCATGGCTCAGCCTGGCACAGCTGCTCCTCCTCTGACAGGGATCTGAAAGGCTTTCTGCTGCCCACAGAGCACAGCAGAACTGTGTCCTGCACTGAGCCAGGGCTGGCACTGCCCAGCTCAGACCCTGCTCATGAGGCCCTTGCTCAAGTCCAGGGCAGCTTGGCACAGCCAGGGGCTGCTGCCAGCAGGGACAAGCTGATGGGCACAGCTCCTGCCAAGGGCTGCCATGCACAAAGGCTCTGCCCCACACTTGCTGCTGGGCACTGCCACAGCTTGTGCCACCCCTTGGGGGGCAGCAAGGCAGAGGTGGCAGCTGTGGGGAGGAGCAGGCAGGACAGGTGAGCCTCAAGTGCCCAGCAAGGGATTGCAGCCCAGGGAGGGCATCTTCAGGAGCCAGCTGAGGGATGCCCAGGGCCAAGCCTCTTCTTGCCTGCCTGTGTCCCAGCAGGACTCTCTCCCTTCTGCCTTCCATGCCCATCCCTCTGCTCCTGAAGCCACTTCCAGCATCCAGCTGCTGAATGCTGTTCCCCTCTGCTGCTGAGTGCAGGCTGGGCCTTGCCCAGTGCCTGCCCCCAGCATCAGTGGTGCCAGTGGTGCCCTCCTTGCCATCAGGGCTTGGGTTGGCTCTTGCTTTGTGTCTGTGTCTCTAGCCCATGGCATTGTTGTGCTTCCCATGCCAGCTGCTTGAGTTTCTTTCCCAGCCCAGCAGCCTCTCTCCCTTCTTCCCTTTGGGAATGCAGAGAGGCTGCTGGAGAGCCTCTGGCACTCAGCTGGTGCCCAGCCCTGCCCCTGGACAAAGGAGGACTTTAAGGTAGCTGCATTTGGCAGTGCCACAAGAGGGGAGCTCAAGCACAGGTGACCCCCAGATCTGTTTAGTCTAAACAACAAAACTAACAACTCCTGCAGCACTGAGAGCCTCAGATCTGCCCTGAACAAAGCCCCTCAGGAGCCAGCATGGTCCCAGCATGGCCCTGCCAAGGGATGCAGGATGCTCAGCACAGCCTGAGCTGTGAGCTCTGTGAAACAAATGCAAGCAGCAAGCCTCAGACTGCACAAGGGGAAACAAATCAAAGAGTTTGACAGAGTTTGGGATTGCCCAAAGGAGAGGAATTAATTGGGGAAGAAACAAAATAAACATCAAAGGCTTGGAGCAGTTTTGGGTTTTTTTCCACCCATTTTGTTGCCCATTTTCTGTGTCACTGCTGGGGGTTGGCACATGCCTGGAGATGCTGCACATGGAATTTATCAGCTGTTGAGAACTTGACTGCTGAACCTCAATGATTCTGTAGCAGAAAAGGAAAGCAGAGAGTCACAGAGTGCATGGGGCTGCAAGAGACCCTCCAAGGGCACCCTGGGCACCCCCTGCAGCAGCAGGGACACCCCCAGCCAGAGCAGGCTGCTCAGGTCACCTCCAGGCTGAGCTTGAATGTCTGCAGGGATGGGGCCTCAAGCACAGCCCTGGGCAGCCTGTGCCAGTCTCTCCTCACCCTCCCTGTGCAGAGCTTCCTCCTGCTGCCCACCCTAACTCTGCCCTGCTCCAGTTCCACACCACTGCCCTCAGCCTGTCCCCACAGGCCCTGCTGAGCAGTCCCTGCCCTGCAGATGCTGAAATGCAGCTCTGAGGTCTCCCTGCAGCCTTCTGCAGGCTGCACAGCTCCAGCTCTGCCAGCCTGTCCCCAAAGGGGATGTTCTCCAGCCTCTGATCATCTTCATTGCTCTCCTCCTCTGAGTCTAATGAGGCTCTGGGCCAGGTTTTGGTTTCTTTAGCTAATCTACTCCCCAGGAGTGATGAAGTCCTTGCCTAGGCCAGCAGCAGAGGTTTACAGCTGCACTGGTGCATGGCTGGGCTGGAATCTGAACGAGGTCTCCACAGCCTCATCACTAAATGGTAATCATAAAATGTGCACCAATAATGACATTACATTAAAGCAGGAAACTGCACCCATTTGTCTCAGGGAAAGCATCCTGCTGCCCACACAGCCACTCCAGGAGAGGAGCTGCCACCACCCAGCCCCTGCTGGCACTGGCACTTCTGCTAAGCTTGTTGCTTCTCTACCTTAGACCATGACCAGAGAGGAGAAGACCCAAAGTGGCACCAGAGGAGCCATAAATCCTGGTAGCTTCTCCATTAAGGCTGAAGGATTCCACCGTGTCACAGCTCAGCTGCATGCTTGATGACACTGCCACTGCCTGTCAGCACCTCCAAAATTGGCCTTTATTGTGGCAATTAAGCTGCAGCAATACAGCAAAAGGTGAAGAGTCTCTCTGGAGCAGTAACTAAACCCCAGGAAGGGGAGGAGATCCTTGTTCTCCAAGGTCTAGAGCAGCTCTCCTGGCTAGAACCAGGCACCCTGCTGGCTCAGCAGCCAAGGCAGGGGCACCTAGAGAGAGTCACACAGGAGCACATCCAGGTGGGGCTGCAAGCTCTCCAGAGATGGAAACTCCACAACCTCCCTGGGCAGCCTGCTCCAGGCCTCCAGCAGCCTTAAATTAAAGCAATTCCTCCTCATGCTCAGATGGAGCTTCTGATGGCCCAGCCTGTGCCCATTGCCCCTTGTTCTGTCCCTGGGCACCACTGAACAAAGCCTGCTCCCATCCTCCTGCCACCCACCCCTGAAGTACTGATCAGCACTGATCCACCCCCCTCAGGCTGCTCTTCTCATTTCATCTCCAGGGGTCACTTCCAGCCCCTACCTTTCTGTGACTCTGTGAGCTCCTGAACCCAGGCTTGCTCAGGAGCAGCAATGCTCAGCCAGCTGAAGATGAGCCAGGCTGTGCTCAGGTGCCACAAAGGCCAGCAGCATCCTGGCATGGATCAGCAGCAGTGTGGCCAGCAGGAGCAGAGACATGGTTCTTCTCCTGTGCTCTGAACCCAGCACTCAAGGTGTGGCCTTGAGCAGCTTTGGGGCCCTCACTCCACAGGAGCATTGAGGAGCTGGAGCAGGTCCAGAGAAGGGCAACAGAGCTGGGGAAGGGTCTGGAGAGCAGGGCTGGGAGCAGCAGCTGAGGGAGCTGGGGGTGTGCAGCCTGCAGCAGAGCAGGCTGAGGGCAGAGCTCATTGCTCTCTGCAGCTCTCTCTACCTTTCCTCATACAGCAGGTGAAGTTCAAAAGAAACTTGAAAAGAACATCCTGAAAGGTGTGGAAGGAAGCCTGAGGTGAAGCAGCAGAGGGGTAGAGAAAGGCTCCACGGGAGCTGTACAGCCCCAAGCCCAAAGCAAAGGCAGCCCTAACCCTGCCTGTGTCTGCTGCCAGCCTGCCAGCAGCCAGGCTGGGGCTGCCTCTGCTGCCTGCCAGCAAACACCAAAGCTCTCCAGGTTGCCACAGCCCAACCCCAGTGCCAGCAGCCAGGCTGGGGCTGCCTCTGCTGCCTGCCTGCAAACACCAAAGCTCTCCAGAAGGATGCCACAGCCCAACCCCAGTGCCAGCAGCCAGGCTGGGGCTGCCTCTGCTGCCTGCCTGCAAACACCAAAGCTCTCCAGAAGGATGCCACAGCCCAACCCCAGTGCCTGCAGCCAGGCTGGGAGCTGTGCAGGCAGCAGAACCCCTGCACTGCTGCAGAACCTCCTAGCCAGCTGCCAGCGCCGCCGAGGGGGCAGCCATGGGGGGCAGCAGCCATGGGGGGCAGCAGCCATGGGGGGCAGCAGCCATGGGGGGCAGCAGCCATGGGGGGCAGCAGCCATGGGGGGCAGCAGCCATAGCAGGGGGGGAGCTATAGGGGACACCCAAGGAGGGGGGCAGCAGCCGTGGAGGGGGGTGCAGGTTCACCCCCTCCTCACCTCCACTGCTTTGTTCCCTTCCCACAGCCTGGCTTGCTCCTGAGCCATCCCTCCTGAGCCTGCCTTGGCTGCCTTGCCAGAAGCAATCTCCTGCAGCCTCCCCTCTGCCCACCCAGGCCTGTGTGCTCTGTGCCAGGGCTTGATTTGTCTCCTCTGCCTCGTGGAGCTCGGCTCTGTAATTTAGGAGGCTGCTCAGTGCTTTGATGTTCTTGCAGAGTTATTTTACCCCTCCCTCAGTAATAATGATGCCACCTCTGGCTACTGAATCATTACAAACTGCAAGCTCAAAATGAGCTCTAATGATGAAGCTTTTCCAGCTACAATTTGGAGTGTTCCCAGCTCCCTAAAAAATTCACATCAGGGCTTTTCTTTTTGCTCTAGGAGGGGTACCACAGAGCTGGAGCCTTGGCTGCCAGGGTGGGCAGAGACTTGTCAAGCCCTCAGAGAGTGAGAGGACAGCAGGGGCACAACAGCCAACCTGGCTGGGCAGGGAGCAGGAGGAGAGAGCTGCTAAGCACACTTTGGGAAGGAAAGCTCTGGGCTCATTTTTCTGCCCAAGAAGAGATCAGAGCTTACAACAGCAAACAGCTCTTTGTTGCTGGGCTTGCAAAGCTTCCCCAGTTGATGAGGCACATAAAAAAAAGACTGATAGGAACTGGTTCAGTCTTGGGCCACTCACTCTGAGGACACTGAGGGGCTGGAGCAGGTCCAGAGAAGGGCAACAAAGCTGGGGAAGGGTCTGGAGAGCAGGGCTGGAGAGGAGCAGCTGAGGGAGCTGGGGGTGTGCAGCCTGCAGCAGAGCAGGCTGAGGGCAGAGCTCATTGCTCTCTGCAGCTCCCTGGGAGGAGGCTGCAGCCAGCTGGGGTTGGGCTCTGCTCCCTAGGCTCAGGTGACAGAAGGAGAGGAAATGACCTGGGATTGTGCCAGGGGAGGGTCAGGTTGGAGCTGAAGAACAATTTCTGTGCTGCCAGAGTGGTGAGGGACTGGCAGAGGCTGCCCAGGGAGGTGGTGGAGTGCCCATGGCCAGAGGTGTTGAGGAAACCTGTGGCCATGGCACTTGGGGCATGGTTTGGTGGCCACAGTGGGGTTGGGTTGCTGCTTGGACTGGGTGATCCCCAGCCCTCTTCTGGGCAGCTGCTCCCTCATTAGCACAAATTGTTCTGCTTGCTGCTTTCCAAGTTTACCTGAAGCTCTCAGAGCCTCTCCTCATTAAGCTCTGCAGAACCACAGGTCCCTTCCCTGTGGAGATCACACCAGCAGTGAGCAGCTTGTGGTCTAAGTGCACCTAGAGAAGATTCCACCCTGGACTGTTAGCAAAATGGCATCAACAGAGGTGCAGCTGCCACAGCCCTGTGGTGAGCAGGGAGCAAAGCTCTGCCTCACCCACACCCTGCTTACCAGCACCCAGAGGCACAGGCCTGAGAGCAAATGCCCTCCAGGTCAGACTGCAGGGGGCAGCTTTGGCCACAGAGCAAACCAAACATGGAACTGTTGGGGCTGGAAAAGACCTCACAGGTTATCCAGGCCTTAGCACAGCACTGCCAGGGCAGCACCAAGCCATGGCCTCAGCACCACATCTCCACAGCTTGGAAACCCCTCCAGGGATGGGGACTCCACCACTGCCCTGGGCAGCCTGGGCCTGCCCTGGACAACCCTTCTGGGGAAGAAGTTGCTCCTCAGGTCCAACCTAAACCTCCCCTGGGGCAACCTGAGGCCACATCCTGTCACTTGTTCCTTGAGTGAAGTGAGAAAGGCAGGGCTGAGGGGCACCTTGCAGTGGTGACCTGGGTTAATGGCTGAAGCTGATGCCCTTCAATGTCTCTTCCAACCCAAAACTGTGCCCTTGCACCTCCACCCTCAGCCTGGGCTTTCTTTACTGGGCCTGCCCAGGTGGAGAGCTGCAAAGCCTGCTGCAGCAGCTCCTGTGGGCTCCCTGGGCTGAAGAGGTGTGAGGGCTGCCATGAAGAACACACACAGGACATGGGGCAAGGGTCACTCTGCCTTGGAAAGCAAAGCTGTGCCCTGCAGGCTTTGAAGCTCAGGCACAGCCTAGCTCCTGGTGTGCCTGGCTGCTGCTCTCCCACCAGGGTTTGCCACACCTCACACAGCAACCTCGTTAGTGCTGGGAGCAGGCTCCAGAGCTGGCCCCTGCCCAGCAAGTGCATTTCAGCTCTGCAGTTGGTCTGTAAGCCCATCCTGGCCAGCCACAAATCTGGATGGGCAGCTTCAGGAGCAGCAAAAGCTTCCTCAGCACAAAACGTGCCTGACCCAGCAACTGGGAAGCCACCACTGCTCTACAGCCTTCTGCACTGCCTGCACACAGAGCCCTGGCAGCTGGCTTCCACCTGCCTGGACCTGAGCCACTGCAGCACAAAGCTCTTCAGACCACCACAGAATGCCACCTCCAGAGATCATGCAGCCCAAGCCCCTGCCACAGCAGGGTCACCTACAGCAGGTCACACAGGGATGCATCCAAGTGGGTGCTGAAAGCCTCCAGAGAAGGACACCACAACCCCTCTGGGGGCCTGCTCCAGGCCTCCAGCACCCTCACACCAAACAACTTTCTCATGATGCTGAGGTGGAACCTCCTGGGTTCCAGTTTGCATCCATTGCCTCTAGTCCTGGCCCTGGACACCACCAAAAAGAGCCTGGCCCCTCCTTGCCCCCCACCCTTCAGGCATTTGCAGACATCAGTGAGGTCTCCTCTCAGCCTTCTCCTCTGCAGGCTCTCAGCCTGTCCTCCTCACACAGCTGTTCCAGGCCCCTCAGCATCCTCACAGCCTCCACTGGACTCTCTCCAGCCTATCCCTGTCCCTCTTGAACTGGGGAGCCCAGACCTGGGCACAATGCTGCAGCTGTGGCCTCAGCAGGGCAGAGGGGGAGAGAAGCTGCCTTGGCCTGCACTCTTCACTGACTGTTCTCTGCAGAGGCTTTTCAAGGAGCAGCCTGCCCAGGACAAGGTTCTGCATTTGGTGCTGAGCTCCAGAGGTGCAGGCAATATTAGTCAATATTTAGCTATTTAATGGCACAAGGGGGGGGTGGCTGCAGAAATCATCCCTCCAGGAAAGTCCACACCACCCTGCAAAGCACCCACAGACACCACCAATCTGTAAAGCCTCCATTTCCATGCCCACAGCTGGAGTTAGAGGCAGAGAGAAGGAGAAAGGCAGCAAAGCTCCTCTGCCTTCAGAGCAGAAGAGCAGAGGGGGGCCAGGCTTTTCTTCTCCCTTTGCTGCACACAACAAACAGCCCAAACCTGAGCCCTGGGACTTGTGGGAATCAAAACCAAGGATCAAAACCTTCCAGGCTGTGGGAAGGGATCTTGAGAGCTGCTGAAAATACTTAGCTGGAGGGGACACAGGGGAGAGGGGCAGGAGGGCTTCACAGGAGGTGCTCTTCAAACCTGGAACTTGCAGGCTCAAAAAAGAGACTTGTTAAAAATCACTGAAGCATAGGCAGAGAGTGGGGTGGGAGGGACCCCAAAGATCAGGCAGTCCCAAGCCCCTGCTACTGCCCTTGTCCTGTCACTGGAGTCCCTTTCTGACTTTCTTGGGGCAGTGGTTTTGAGCTGAGAGAGGGCAGATTGAAACTGGAGAGCAGGAAGAAATTCTGGACAGGGAGGGTGGGCAGACACTGGCACAGGCTGCCCAGGGAGGCTGTGGAGGTCTCCTCCCTGGGGGTGTCCAGGGCCAGGCTGGATGAGGCCTTGAGCAGCCTGTGCTGGTGGGAGGTGTCCTGCCCATGGCAGGGGCTGGCACTGGGTGAGCTTTCAGGTCCCTTCCAAGCCAACCCCTTCAATAATCTCTGAGCCTTCTAAAGCTTGCACTAAGGCAGTGACCATCTGAGTGCAGCAGCAGTGCAGCAGACACTTTACATTCATGTCATTAACCTGAAGTTAATTTTCTTGTTAATGAAGGTTACTGGCACTAATTGAATGCTCCTCTCATTGCCACCAGGAGCTCCTCTGCTCCTCCAGGAGTGGCTTTTGCATGGAGGCAGACCTGGAGACTCCACCAGCTCGTTTCACTGCCTGAGCAGGAGGAGGACTCAGTGGCAGGTGTGGCTGAGCTCTGCCTCCTGTGGTCCCTCACTGCACTCCCTTAGCCTGCAGCCTGAAGAGGTCTGGAGAGTGAAAAGGCAGCAAACCTGCTTCACAGCAAGAAAGCCTGGGAGAGTCAGGATGGTTTGGTCCTCCAGTCCCAGGGCACAGCTGGCACTGCCAGAAGGGATAAACTCCTGCTAAGAGGGACAGCAAAGTGCAGGGCACTGATGATGAAGAGGCTGAGTCAGAGAGGCTCAGAGATCACAGAATCCAAAGGTGGTGAGGGACAGAAAGGACCTCTGGAGATCAGCAGTGCAACAACCCTGCTCAAGCAGGGCACCCACAGCAGGACCACAAAGGCCTTTCTCAGACCATGGCAGAGCCTCTGCACCACTGAAGGGCAGAGGAGAACTGCCCACATGATGGGCATCAGCCCTCTTGAGCCTGCTTGGCTCTCCACACTGCTTGGCTGTCCTGGAGGTGACTCCAGAGCTGCCCAGCTGGTAGCTGCCTGCCGTGAGCAGCTCCTCAGCACCAGCTTGAGTTGGCTGTGCTGAAGCACTTTGTTGAGTCATGACTCTTCCTCTCCACCCCAGCCTGATTCCCCAGGCAGTGTCAGTTCTCCATTTGTTAATCCATATTTAATTTCTAAATCACAAAACACTGTGGCTCTCCAGATAAGCTTTGCAAATGCCCTCCTACACAGAGTCTTCCTGGCTGTCTCCTGGGATACTGCTGATAACAAGCAGGAATTGTCTGCTTCAAATATTAATGAGGAAGCTGGAGGGCAGGTGATGGAGGAGTGGAGATGGGGTGGGAACCAGACCCAGAGAGGGATGAGGCAAGGGGGAAAGAGGATGAGAGGCAAGATGGAGGCTTGCAAGGGTCAGGTGAGGCCTGAAGAAAACACCCCTGAGAATCCCAGACTGGGTTGGGTTGGAAGGAACCTTCAAGCTGCTCCAGTGCCAACACCTGCCACGAGCAGGGACACCTCATACCAGCCCAGGATGCTCATGGCCTCAGCCAGCCTGGGCTGGAACACCTCCAGGGAGGGATCCTCACCAAGCTTAGGGAGCAGAAGCAGCTCTGATCTCATGGATGGGGATGAGAAACCCACAGCACCAAGGTCCCCAAATGTCTCCTTTGAGGGACCAGAGAAGCAGCAGAACTAACCTCCAGCATCTTAGTTTCTCCTGCTTGGGAAGCTCCTGGGACACAAAAGCAGTTCACAAGATGAGGATGAAACCTTTCCTAAAGCCACAAATCCCAGGGGCCCAGCTGCCTGCTCAGGAGGGACAGGGAACTGCTGGGGAGAGTCCAGGGCAGGCTGCAGAGCTGCTGAGGGGCCTGGAGCAGCTCTGGGAGCAGCAAAGGCTGAGATCCCTGGGGCTGAGAGCCTGCAGAAGAGCAGCCCCAGAGGGCAGCTGAGCAATGCTCAGCAAGAGACAAAGGAGCTGTGGGGGGCAAGAGGCTGGGGCCAGGCTCTGCTCAGTGCTGCCCAGGGACAGCACAAGGGGCAGTGGGCACAGACTGGAGCCCAGCAGGAGAAAGTTGTTTGTTGTGAGGCTGCTGGAGGCCTGCAGCAGGCTGCCCAGAGAGGCTGTGGAGTGTCCTTGTGTGCAGAGCTTGCAAGGCCAGCTGGGCACTGTGCTGCTGGGCAAGCTGCTGGGGGTGCCCTGCTTTGGCAGGGGCTGGTCTGGGACTCTGTGATCCTTTTGGTTTTGAAGATCTTTTCTTTTTAATTATCAGGTCTGGCTCATTTGCCTCTGCCTTTCATTAGGGTTGAGGTCACTGTCACCAGACACTTTTGTCTTCCAAATATCAAACCAGAATTATTTAATTCTGAGCTCCTTCATTAAAAAATCAATATTCCTTTGCTAGGAGGAACAAAAAGAAGCCTTCCATGCCTCCAGCTTGTCTGCCAGGACACTTCTGTTTGGCCATGTCACCTGCTCACCCTTCAATCACCTCTGGAAGACAGGGATGCATTTATCTGCCTGAAGTCTCAAGGCAGTGGCCTGTAGGAGATCTGCAAGGCAGGATGGCACTGCCACACCTCACAACTGGGTGCCTGGAACCACCACAGCACAAAGAATCCCACCCAGACTAGGGCTGTGCTGCTCCTGCTGCCCCTGAAGCCAGGCAGCCAAGCTGGGCACCTCCCTGGCACCACCTTGCAGCAGCAGCAGCCAAGCCAAGCAGATGGGCTGGAAGGGACCAGTCCTGCCCCAAGGGGTAGGGCTCAACACCAACTCCACTGACACTCCCTCAGCAGGGCAGCTGTGGGGCTCTGACTGCTGCTGCCCTGGGATCTGAACAGTGACATCCTTCTGAGCACCAGAGACAGGCTGAGGAATCAGCCTCAAGCTGCAGCAGGGGAGCCTCAGGTTGGGCATCAGGAGCAGTTTCATCACAGAAAGTGTGGTTAAGCCCTGGCCCAGGCTGCCCAGGGCAGTGGTGGAGTGCCCAGGCCTGGCAGGGTGCTGAGGGATGTGCTTTAGTGGTGGAGCTCTGCTAGGTTAAGGGTTGGACTCCAGGACCTTGGAGGCCATTTCCATCCTCCATGGTTCTGTGGTTCATGGTCACAAATGAGATCCAGGACCCCAAACTAAACTCAGGCCAGTGTCAGGTGACTCATTAATTCCTGTTCAGTTGCTCATTAATGTCTCAGTCTGCCCTGCACACTGCCACAGAAAGCCCAGAGCTGGCCAGGAAGGATCCCTTCTGCTGGCACCCTGCAGGTCTGTGCCTGAAGAGCTCTGCACAGGGGTACCAGGACAGCAGGCAGTGGTGAGAAGGTGGCCACATGAAGGGCAGGTCAGAGAGCCACAGCGTGGGTTGGGTTGGAAGAGGCTCTGAGATCACTGAGTCCAACCTTCTAGCCAGCCCCATGGCCACAGCTTTCTGGAAGACCCCCAGGACTCCACCAGCTCCCTGGGCAGCCTGTGCCAGACCCTGACCACTCCTGCAGCAAAGACACTTTTGCTCGTCTGCCACCTGCCCCTCCCCTGGTGGGGCTTGAGGCCCTTCCCTGTCTCATCCCACCCACCCCTTCTGGCCCTCAGTGACATCCCCATCCCCAGATCATCTCCTTGACAAACTCAAGGCAAGGACTGAAGGATCTCAGGGATTTCCAGCCATGCTTTATGATCCCTCAGGACTGTGGACACTCTCCCCTTGCCCTCCCCACAGACTCCCACATCAAAGGCTGCTGCTTCCCACTCTGATGATTTTGACTTCATTCAGAACTTTAGAAACATGAAGCACTGTTTGCTGCTTCCAGCAAGTGCAGAGTTCAAAGCTGTCCATGTCCTCTGACTGGGCTGAGGGAATATTGATGCAGTCTCTGCTTCAAGGCACTGAGCTTGGGGAGGAAAATCCTTTCATTTTTGGCCACAATTCAATAATGAAATGAATATTCTCACAGATGTTTAAACAAGTGCAGAGGACTTCCTATTATTATAGCAGAGCTAAGATCACTCAGGCCAAGCAGCAGCCCAGCCCCACCATGGCCACCAAACCATGGCCCCAAGTGCCATGGCCACAGGTTTCCTGAATACCTCCAGGCATGGGCACTCCACCACACCCCTGGGCAGCCTCTGCCAGTCCCTGACCACTCTTGCAGCAAGGAAATTTTTCCTCAGCTCCAACCCAGCCCTCCCCTAGCACAATCCCAGGCCACTTCCTCTCCTTCTGTCACCTGAGCCTAGGGAGCAGAGCCCAACCCCAGCTGGCTGCAGCCTCCTCCCAGAGAGCTGCAGAGAGCAATGAGCTCTGCCCTCAGCCTGCTCTGCTGCAGGCTGCACACCCCCAGCTCCCTCAGCTGCTCCCCCCCAGCCCTGCTCTCCAGACCCTCCCCCAGCTTTGTTGCCCTTCTCTGGACCTGCTCCAGCCTCTCAGTGTCCTTCTTGGAGTGAGGACCCAAAACTGTACCCAGTATTTGAGGTGTGGCCTCAGCAGTGCTGAGTCCATGGGGACAAGCAGCTCCCTGCTCCTGCTGCCCACAGCACTGCTGATCCAGGCCAGGATGTTGGTGGCCTTCTGGGCCACCTGAGCACACTGCTGGCTCACCCTCAGCCAGGTGCTTTAAGACAACCTTTGTGAATGGGGAGCAGAGTCAGAAACACTTTTAAATGCTTCTTTTGCTCCTAAAACACCAAAGGCACAGGGATGCTGCTGGCAACAGGAGGAGGAAGCTCGCAGTGAGGATCCCATTTCCCAGCTCATCATTACCTGCCCATCCCACTGGATAGCAGCAGCTGCTGGAGCATTGTCAGCAGGAGAGGAGGACAGCAGAGGTTCAATCCTCCCCACTGCTTTGTGTCCTGTTGTGCTTTGTCATGGGGAGCTGAGCTGTGCTGCAGCACAGCTCCCAAGGGCCTGCTGCAGGGCTGTGCTGCATGGCTCCACTGCCCCTCCAAAGAGATGGAGCCCTCCCAGGCAGGGTTCAGGTGACTCCTGCCCAGGAAGAAGGAGCATTAGCAGCAGGATGTGATGCTGCCAGGTTCCAGCTCCTGTTTCTCAGTATGCCCTGACTGCAGCACCCCTTGGAAGCTGCATCCCAGCTCGCCTCTCAGATGTCCTCAGTAATTCCATGGGAGTTCATTAGCAGAGGAAAAAGCTGGCAGTGGGAGGCAGAGTGCTCTCAATTCGAAACACAAGCTACTCCCAGCCTCTCTCAAGAGCCCTGGCAGCTCTGCCACTGCACTTGAAGATGAACAAGTGGAGCTTCATCCACTATTGATCCCCCTGCTGCCACTGCGGGCACCCAGCCCCCTGCCAGGCCCAGCCACAGACCTGCTCCAGGCATGGCAGGGCAGATGGCAGCAGGCTGCCCGGGGCTGGGCTGGCATTTGGCTTGCTGCTGCTGTCTTTCATAGCCGAAGGACAAAGCAGCAGAGCCGTGGGAGGCCCTTCTGGGTCTAGTGAGAGGCAGGTTGCTGTGTGGAGCAGCTGCAACGGGAGGGACTCGGAATGCTTTGTGTCTGCATGGCCTTTAGGGCACTGGGATCAGGTTTGGGTGGGAAACCCTCCCTAGGATCATCCCACCCAACCAGCAACCCAACCACCATGGCCATTAAACCATGTCCCCAAGTGCCACAGCCACACCTTTCCTCAACACCCCCAGGGATGGGCACTCCAGCACCTCCCTGGGCAAAGCAATAAAGAGGTTGTTGGACAAAAGCCATGAGCAGGTCTGACCCTGGCCTGAGGAAAGGCCTCCAGCAGCCTCACAACAAACATCTTCCTCCTCCTGGGCTCCAGTCTGTGCCCACTGCCCCTTGTGCTGTCCCTGGGCAGCACTGAGCAGAGCCTGGCCCCAGCCTCTTGCCCCCCACAGCTCCTTTGTCTCTTGCTGAGCATTGCTCAGCTGCCCTCTGGGGCTGCTCTTCTGCAGGCTCTCAGCCCCAGGGCTCTCAGCCTTTGCTGCTCCCAGAGCTGCCCCAGGCCCCTCAGCAGCTCTGCAGCCTGCCCTGGACTCTCTCCAGCAGTTCCCTGCAGAGCCCAGAACTGGACCCAACCCTCCAGTTGTGACCTTCCTAGGGCAGAGCAGAGGGGGAGGAGAACCTCCCTTGGCCTGCTGGCCACACTCTGCTTCAGGCTCCCCAGGAGACCTTCTCTTTCCCGAGGGCACATTGCTGGCCATGGTGAACCTGTCCACCTGTCCTCCCAGGTCCTTCTCTGCAGAGCTGCTTCTCAGGGGCCAGCTCCTCACTGTCCTGCTGCAGGGGGTTGTTTGTGGCCTTATTTCATAAAGCTTTGTATCAAACTCGAGATGAAGATGAAATCTGTGCTCTTGCTGTTGGTAGAG
>VWYK01026358.1:0-32492 GCA_013399775.1 Semnornis frantzii | reverse complement strand
TTTTTTTTACCAAATGTGTATGTTTACTGTAGTCTGATCTTAATGGAATCAATGAAATGAGCAAAATTTATGTTTCAGATACTCAGGAGGACAAGACTAACTGCTGGTACTTGCTATGTTGTGAGTTTAGGCTATACTGATCCCTGGGGGTGCTCTTTCCCAGGTGCATGACTCTCCAATTGCCCTTGTTGAATTCCATTCAGTTTCTCCCTGCCCAACCCTCCAGCCTGTCCAAGTCTGGCTGAAGGGCAGCACAGCCTTGTGGTGTGGCAGCCACTCCACCCAGTTTGTTATCATCAGCAAACTTGCTGACAGTGCACTCTGTGCCCTCATCCAGGTCACTGATGAATATATTGAACAGACCTGGTCCCAGTACTGACCTCTGTGGGACCCCACTAATCACAGGTCTCCAACTGGACTCCATCACATTGACCACAACTCTCTGACTTAAAAAATAAGGAATGCTTCATGCATTTGTGTGACATCCTTGTGCAGAGGCCATGCTAATCTGTATCATTCCAATTTCAGTATATGTGCTGCCAAAGCGAGCACATTCTCAAAAAAAAAAACCCCAAAAAACCCAAACCCGCAACAAAACAAACAAATAAATAAAACACAAGCAAACAAAAAACCAAAACCTAACAAAAAACCCCACACCACCCAAAGAAATGCTCACATTCACCTGGTTTTCCTAAATGTAACCAACAGCTAATTAATCCACCTGAGGTGATGGTAGGAGTTTCTAGCTAATGACAGAGAACAGGTCCAAGTGAGTGAGCTCCTCACTCATGCTGTCAATACAAGAAATCCTTCCATCTCAAGCTCCATGGGTTGTTCTCAATCAATAGGCAGGGAGAAATTGAATGAAGTTCAACAGGGGCAAGTGTAGAGTTGTGCACCTGGGAAAGAACAAACCCATGTATCTGTATAGGTTGGGGACTGACCTGTTGGAAAGCAGTGAAGGGGAGAATGGCTTAGGAGTCCTGGTGGATGGCCATGAGCCAGCAGTGTGCTCTTATGGCCAGGAAGGCCAATGCCATTCTGGGGTTTATTAAAAGGGCTGTGGTTAGTAGGTCAAGGGAGGTTCTCCTGCCTCTCTGCTCTGCCCTGGTGAGGCCTCATCTGGAGTATTGCATCCAGTTCTGGACTCCCTAGCTCAAGAAGGACAGGGAGCTGCTTGAGAGAGTCCAGCACAGAGCCACAAAGATGATTAAGGAAGTTGAACATCTTCCTTTTGAGGACAGCCTGAGGGAGCTGGGGCTTGTTAGTTGGAGAGGAGGACACTAAGGAGTGAGCTGATTAATATTTATAAATATGTAAGGGGTGAGTGCCAGGAGGCTGGAGCCAGCCTCTTCTCAGTGATGCCCAGTGACAGGACAAGGAGCCAATGGGTGGAAATTGAGGCATAGGAGGTTCCATGTGAACCTGAGGAAGAATTTTTTCCCTGTAAGGGTGACAGAGCACTGGAACCAGCTGCGCAGGGAAGTTGTGGAGTCTCCCTCTGTGGAGATACTCAAGAACTGCCTGGACCTGTTCCTGTGTGATCTGCTCTAGGTGCTCCTGCTCTGGTAGGGGAGCTGGACCAGATGAGCTTTGGAGGTTCCTTCCAACCCCTGACGTTCTATGATTCTATGAAATTGGATCAGACAATTATTTTTTCTAAAATCAGTGGGTTTTATTAAGTGCCCCTGTATGTGATGCTCTGCTGTGCCCTCTCTCACTCTTTTGAACTGTGTTCTAAACTGAAAAGATCACATTCAGAAATCTGACAGCCAAAGTAAGACTACAATTCAGAAACACATAACCATGTTTTTTTCTTCTTCTTTACATGGCTGAGCAATTAGAAAACTGAGCTGCAGCCTTCTGTAATGGGAAACATTTTGAACCTGAGGAGGCAAGGAATACAGCTGCTGTGCACGGCTCCTGATTTGCATTATTTATACTTCTGACAGAATTAACCAGACTAAGGTGTATTGAAGGCGAGGCAGCTACATCACAAATCTGTTGGTGGTCTTGCTATTATTCTGGCAAATTTCCACTTGTTATTACGCAAAGACATCATGATTTAGCTCACTGTCTCACTATAAAAAGTGAGCATGTAGACACATGCATGCACTTAACGCTCCTCTCTGTCCTCTCAGGGACCATAACATGTTCTTAATAATTTGGGCCACAGGTTTTGAAGAGAAAATCTGCTTAGAGGCCCAGATATTTATAAAGCTGCTAGTAAATATCAAGAAAGAGACAGTGCCACAGATGTGCAGAAGCAGTTAGAAGGAATTGTTATAGGCATGAGAATCATTTGTTGTTGACTGTTCCTGTGTTCACTCGACCTGCTCGCTGTGCAGCTTCTGTAGGGTATTTGCTGTTGTGTAGTGCTGCTGCAGAGAATGTTTAGTAGGAGTGTTGTCATCGGGGAGCTGGGTCCTGAGCTACTTTGATGAGCATAGCACACGTTACTTGAGTAAATCCCCCATCAGGAGGCCAGGCTGCTAAGTGACGGGAGAAGTAGGATAGTCAGAAATAGAGAAGCTTTCGAGAGGCGAAATGTGAGCAAACAGGTTACTTGACATTGGAGTCAGTAGAACAATAGGTCCCTGAACTTCTCCCCCAAAGAAATAGTCCTCTAATGAAAAATACTGTGGAAACAATAAGAAACTGCTTACTGCTGTGGCTAGGGTGAGATATTTGGGGGGTTTACTTTATACATTTTTTGTGCTAAAGGCTCTAGGCAGGTGAAAAAATGTGTTGCACCATGTTAACAGGAAAATCTAATGGCAATCAACACACTCCAGGGACTTAGAGTGTGTTGATTTAGGAAACCAAGAGGCAAACATGATGTTGTTTACCATTGACTTGTGCTCGATCACCACATGGACCATGAGCCAGCCTGCAGCCATGGGACTTGTCGGGTCTGTGTTGTGGAGGCAAAGAATTAATGTGGCCGAGTCAGGAATTATAAAAATAGAATTATTTTATTTTCCTGAAGTCCCCAGCCCCAAACTATATGCACAACTAGATTAGATTTATTTACAGTTTCTAATTCAATCAGGAATTCTTCAAAGGATGTTATGGACAAATTTAGAGATTTAGGAAGTCAGGAAATGGAAAAGGCTAAGCTGTAAACACAGCTTTACCCCACTGTCAATCAGGCTGATCAGAGAATTAAGGGAGCAGCAGGCTTTAGTCACAGAGGTGAGACAGGTATTCAGTGACGATCTCTTGCTGGATTTCTCTGCGGTTTGGCTGCCTTCTGACGCTGCAAGCAATATCCAATAGTCTGGATCCAGGTGGCAGAAGCCCAAGGCAGGTGGAAAAGCTGCCAAAGTCAGAAGTGTCTCAAAACACGACTGCCACAAGGCAGGCATTCGTGGAAGTGACCCTGCCTCAGCAGTGGCAGGGGAGAGCCAAACTGTTCAGGTCTCCCCAGTTCAGTATAGCAGCCAGGAAATTGGCTGTGGTATGGTCCGAGAACAGCTGGGTCCAGGTGTCGCCAGCAGCTTTCTCAAAATGATCCCAGGACTTGCCAAGCCTGCAAATTTGCACAGAGCAGTGTGAAAATGGGGAGAGGTGTCCAAAGGCAGGGACGGTGCAAAACTGAGAGCTGTGTGAAACGGCAGGAGCCACCCAAAAACGAGGACGGTCCAAAACGGGAGCTCTGTCAAGGCAGGGGCCTCTTAAGGCAGGAACTCTTTCAAGCTGCGAACTCTTCTAAGGTGGGAACCACACACCTTCTCCCCTGCTCTATTTATGCTTTTCTAGGCAAAGTGTCCACTTGCCAATCTACACTGGGCATGAAAACCCAGCCAGCCACCAGCCCGGTTCCCAGTGTGGGCTTCCATACGGGTCAGCACACGCATGGAAAGGCATCTTCTGCCGTTCCCCCATCAAGCCTGCAGGGCTGAGGGGGAAAGCAGTTTCGCGCCTTCTTCTCCCCACTCAAACCCACGGGGGAGGGGAGAAGGAAGGAATTTGGAGTGCTCTGGAACAGTCTGTCATCATCCCACACTCTCCATGGGAAGATGCAAATCCTTTGTTTGCCTAGGCTCTTCCCCTAGCTTGCCTTTGGGTGTCCCACAGCACTGAAAACATCCGGTGCCTCTTCAGAGGTGTGATGCAAGCAGGGAGTTTTTCTGGTGGCCCTAATCACACAGATTATTGTGACGTCTCACCCACACTGGAGCACATCTGAACCACTGGCTTGCAGGCAGAAACAGAGGGCAGGGACACATAGAAATTTGTCAATTTCAGAGAAGTTTGGCTTTCTTAATCTGTTGCTCAAACTTTCAACAAGCAGTTGTAATAACAATACTCTCCAGACTACTTATTATTACTTTTAATTAATTATAGTAACCTTTGTTTTATCATATGGGAAGTAAACAACTGCTTTGACTAACTAAATACTCAAATCAGGTTGGAGAAGGCCTTAATTAGTTAACTAACTTCATTAATCACACAGTCTATTTCTTGCTGTTCATGTGGCATGGTGCACTAGAAATGGCTGTTATTATGCAACAAGACTGCAAGCATTCTTTTGGTATAGTTAAAAAAGATGTTCTGCCCATGTCTTGCAATATAGAATGACAAGTGTGGCATTAATATCTGGTATGTCATTTGTTGGGGACACACATCTTACACTACCAGAAAAAAAAAAAAAGGTTATGTGATTTATAGAGGCAAATTACAAGTGTGAAGTAAAATGGTGTCCTGGCTTGAGTTAGAACAGAATTCTGTTCAGTGATTTTACTTTTCAGCTCAGCCTCTTCTCAGGGACTGCACTTTCTGCACCATGTTTTCACAGACAACTTCTGCTTCTAATAGTGATACTGCTCAATGTTTATAGTCACTATCAAGGGTTAGTATGCAGGCCAAGGTCTCTGCTAAATCTTCTGTACCATGTTGGGGCTGCAGAGTAAAAGGTGCACCTGCAAGGATGAGTGGACAGGACAGGTAACCCTGACCAACTAAGTATTCCATTCCACATATGTCGTATGCAATATAAAGCTGAGAGATCTCAAGAGCCAAGCTCTCTTTTTCAATGGCTGGCATCTGAGAAGGACTGTCCATTCTGCCTTTGATCCTGATCCCCGAGTTCCTGAATCCAGTTCCAGAATCCAGCTCCAGGAGAATTGCCTCTCCTCCCAATCAAAAAAAAATATTATTCCCAGATCATAATTAAAAGAGATTATTGATCTGCATATGTTGCTCAGTCCTGGGTCTTTGTGTTATGGCCAGCAGGTCATGAAAAGCCCAAGTGGGAAGCACCACCACATCTTCTCCTCCTGGCTGCCAGGTGGTATCAACTTTCAGTCACTATTTACCTGGTCTAGACTCACACAGCAGCCTGAAGGTAAAAGATATACAACCACCAATGAATCTTTGTGTATATCCCACATCTTCACCTAAATTATACTTTGTAAGGATATTTATCAAAATTGCCCAGCATTCTTTGAGGAAGATAGCTTCTGCTTTTTGCAAGCATCATTCATTGTGTCCTCTCTTGTAAATTGCAGATGCATTATATCACTGTTATTGGTGTTGGGTATTATCTCTACCGGGAAATCAGTTGGTGCTGCAGAGGATAACAACAAACACTTAAAGCAAAGAGGAGATGATACTTTCCTGTGGTGATACTTATGACACTGATAGATGCTAAATAAATGGTTGGGGGAAATCCTACTGTTAGCCTGGCAGGACCGACCTTAAACAACCATGCAGGCCTACATTTGCCAATTTCAGCCTGTTACCAAAGCAGAAGCAGTGGGTGCAGTACACATGGATGCAAAATGCCAGTATTAAAATTGCATTTGTATCACTTCTGTTTGTTTTTAGAAAAATGCTCTTGGGTGTGTTTTCTTGAGTAGTGAAGCAAGAATTTTATCTTAATAAGGCTCTGGCCTGCAGTGGAATAGCAGCCACTAGCTCTTTACTGTTCTTGCAGTCGAAAAACAGCGCTAAAATAGTCAAGCCTGTGACATCTCCTGGTTCTCTGAAAACCTCAACCATTTCACCTACTGTGTACTCCATGATGGAAAACACTGGCCAAGGCTCTGCTGCACACCTGATCTCTGGTTTAGCCTTTAAGTTTACCCTTCGTGTAGCTTTCAGTGCTGGTGGCAATGATCTCTCAGAGGGTTATTTTCATGTAAGTCCTACAGAGGTCACAGTAACATGACAGACTATCCAAGCCAGGCACCTAACAAGTGAATAGTACCTGCCTGGAATGAGGCATAAACACTACCTGTGGTGAGTAGGAATCCCCTGGTATTTTCTATAATAAAAATGCTATGCCCTAATTTAATTGCAGCTTGGGTAATTACATTGTCTAGTCACATTTGCCAGTGGTATCATGAGGATGTAGCAAATGTTCTGCATTTATTGCTTTGGCTGTTGATAACAAATTGTTCAGCTATCACACAGTACTTAAATCATGATCATGGGCATTCTCAAAGTCTGTAAGTTAAGCACAGCTACTGCCATACCACACTGCAGAATTAATTGCATCTCAGAGACAAATGAGGTTTCTCCTTTAAGGTTTCAGGGCAAAAAACCCACAGGCAAAATTTGGACTATCCCACTCTCCCCTCTTCCCCCTC
This sequence comes from Semnornis frantzii, assembly GCA_013399775.1. Taxonomy (NCBI): domain Eukaryota; kingdom Metazoa; phylum Chordata; class Aves; order Piciformes; family Ramphastidae; genus Semnornis; species Semnornis frantzii. Next base: position 25,896 of record VWYK01026358.1, on the reverse strand, counting down.
AGGGCATGTCTTGGAGACAGGGGTATTTAATTACTGCAAGATGATATTTAAAAATATTGTTTATTAATATTAAATATTCAGAACTCGCATCACCCCCATCACCATTTAATAATAATATTAACAGGCTCTTTGCAACATTATGGAAACTATATACAGGCTATAACAGGATCTAGGAACAACTATTAAGTATATATATTAATTGAATTAGATTTAAACTGGCAGAGAAGGCTTTGCGGCCAGTACGCCGCTTGCTCACTAGATGGACACAAGGAGCTACTTTCTGCTTAGGGCAGAAGGCAATTAATAATTCCAAGAGGCTTTGGGTATTTACTCACAGAATTCTATCTGACAGTACCCAAGGCAGGGTTGCTGTCGGTAGCCGGTAGCCGAGGCTTTAGAGTCTCCTCGGGCTTCTGGGGAAGGGAGGCAGATGATCTCTGACCTGTTCCTGGCTCTCTGGATGATTTGTGTTCTCTGCAGGGCTTCCGTCTGGGCAGAAGGCTTCCAGGTGTAGGCAGGATNCATGGCTGGGCAAGCCAGAAGAGGTACAAGCCCTATCTCCGGTGGCAATGGATTTGCCCACAACATGTGGATGCAGGCCTGACCACACCAAAGGTTCCAGCAACCACTCCCAACCAATCAAGAAGGCAAAAAGGAAGTGAGCTTGAAGGAATATCTAGTCCCCTTAAATAGAGGACAGGCAGGAAAGGGAAGGGAATAACATGACCCAGTGACCCCACTGGGGTCCTGGGATCCACCTGCCCACCTGTTAACCCTTAAATCACAGCATTCCATCCCTTATTCCATTCCATTTCCTACCACACTCATTGATCAAACTAGGAGCTGTCTCTATATAATGATCAGTAGAGTCCAAGTTGCAGGTCACTCTTCATCTCGGCTGTCTCCCAGGGCAGTTTGTCTCTCAGGTGGTGCAGGTTGTGTTCAAGCAGAGCAGGAATATGGAGGAAATCAGCAAAACAGCAGGTGAGATGATACAGGGTTCCTCAGGGTTCATGATTATGCGCTGCAGGTTCATTCTGGATCTTCTGAATGCCAAGTTGCTAGCCAGAAAAGAAACATTTCACAATTTATTATACATTAACTTATATTATACACTCTGAAATTAAACTCTCTCTGCCAGAGTTAAATTACTTTGTGGGACACACCAGATTCCACCATTTTCTTGCATCACCCAACAAGTGTGTCCAGGACCTTCAGCAGAGACGACCCCTTAGATAGGTTTGCCCCCACCTGAAGCAGGAGAGTCCCACACAGTTTCCCCCAATAGATTCCTCTCACAAATGGGACGTCCATCTTGTTCTACTACATGCAACAGGTCCGACTGAGCAGGACCAGCTTAGTTGACAGATCCTCTGCTATTTACAAACCCAATGGCTTGTGCTAGATGTTTGCCCAATTATTGAAAATTCCACCCCCCATTGCTATCAGAGTCTTCAGTAAACCATTGCAGCGCTCAATCTTTCCCAAAGCCCATGCATGGTAAGGAATATTACATATCCACTCAATCCCATGTTCTTTGGCCCAGCTGCTTCTAAGGTTATTCCTGAAATGGGTCCCATTATCTGATTCAGTCCTCTCTGGGGAACCATGTCACTTGTCTCTCCAGGCCCAGTTACAGACAGTAGCATGAGGCACAGGATATGTCTCCAACCATCCGGTGCTTGCCTCTACCGCTGTCAGCACCAATCACCTACCCTGGTGAGTATGAGGAAAGGTAATGTAACCAAACTGCCATGCTTCTCCATATTTATATTTCAACCATCATCCCCCATACCACAAATGTTTCATCTGCTAAGCTTGCTTTATAGCAGCACATATGTCACAGTCATGGATAACCTGTGCAAGAGCATCCATAGGTATATCCACTGATCAGTCACAAACCCATGGGTATGTGGCATCTCATCTGTGGTGACCAGAAGAGTCATGGGCCTACTGAGCTAAGAACAGTTCACCTCTGTGTTTCCAATCCAAATGTGTTTGGGAGACTTTAGCTGCCAAATCTGCCTGATGGCTGTGTTGGTGTTCTTCAGCAGCTCAGCTTTCAGGTATGTGGGCGTCTATGTGCCATACCTTTACTGTCAGTGTCTCCAGATGGGCAGCAATGTCATCAGCCCAAATAAGTTTCCCTTTTTGCTGCCAATCAGCCCATTTCCATTCCTTCAGTCACCCCCACAAGGTGTTTGCTACCACCCATGTACCAGTGTAGAGGTAAAATACTGTCCACTTCTGTTCAGCTATATCCAGGGCCAGCTGGATGTTTTTTTCCCTCTGCAAACTGGCTTGATTCACCTTCTCCATCCCTTGCTTCTGCAACTCTCTGTGTAGCACTCCAGACGGCAGCTTTCCATCCCCACTGACTTCCTACACGATGGCAAGATCCATCACCAACAAAGCAGATTTCTTTTTGTTATCAGAGAGCACGAGTCACCGTTTCATCTGGTGGCATTCCAAAGTCTGTACCCACTGGACAGTTTGTGGTCACTTCCACTATCCCAGGGTGATAGAGGCTTCACATTCAAGCTAGCTGGGTTATCACCACAATCCACTTACCCCAAGTGGCATCTGTTGCACGGTGTGGCGATGCACCCTTCCAGGTCAGGACTGCTAGTTTGTGTTCCAGCAAGAGCAGTGACTCTGTTTCAGTCACCTTAGAAGCAACTTGAACTCCCTCATAGGCAGGCAGTGTTTCTTTTTATGCTGGAGTACAATTAGCCTCTGAGCCTTTGTACCTCTGATTCCAGAATCCAAGTGGGTGACCTCATGTTTCCCCTGGTGCTTTCTGCCACAGGCTCCTGGTAGGGCCATTGTCCCTGCCTGCAGTATAAAGTACATCCTTAATCTCTGGTTTGTTTCGGACAGGTCCCAAGGCCACAGCATGGACTATTTATTTGGTCAAATCCTGCTTGCTGTTCAGATCCCCATTCAAAACTATTCTTCTTTCGAGTTATGTCATAAAGAGGTTTCACAATTTCACTATATCTGGGAATGTGCATCTACCCACTACTCTCAAGAAAGTTTGTTTCCTTAGCAGTGGGTGGCACCATAGTGGCTATCTTATTCACCGCATCCAGAGGGATGTGGTGACTCCCATCTTGCCATCGAACTCCCAGAAAATGGATTTCTCTGGCAGGCCCCTTTGTCTTGCTTCTCTTTATAGCAAAACTGGGTCCCAACAGAATACCAATTATCTTCTTACCCTTCTCAGAGACTTCCTCTACTGTGTTACCCATACTGCAGATGTACTGCGGATGGTCTGGAGCTCCACCCTTCTCCAGGACAGTCTGGATCAATATATGGCAGATAGTCAGGATGTGCTTCCACCCCTGGGGTAATAGTTCCAGGTATACTGGATGTCCCTCCAGGTGAAAGAAAACTGTGACCTGCACTCTGCTGCCATAAGAATAGAAAAGAATGCATTAGCTACATTGTGGCATGCCATTTATCTTCCTTGGACTCCAGTTCATACTGCAGTTCCAGCACAGAATCATAGAATAGTAGAATCATAGAATGGCTTAGGTTGGAAGGGACATCAAAGATCATGCAGTTCCAAGCCCCTGCCGTAGGCAGAGACACCTCCCACTAGAATAGGTTGCTCAAGGCAGGTCACTCAAGCACGTCTGGCACATCTGCGCTCGTCAGTGGTGTAACTTTGTTACATTAGTCCACTGTTAATCTCCATTACCCACCTATCTTCTGCACCGGCTATGTTGGACTGTTGAAGGGTGAGTGACACTTTGACTCTCTAGTCAATGGATCAGCTGATGTATTATGGAGAGCAGGGAGTCTCTGTTCACCTACCATTGCCTATGTGACGGTTTGGGAGTTCCCCCCACACACACACTTTGTAAAATCACTCAGACTAGANNNNGAGTGAAGTAGACATCACCACTGTTTCCTTTCACAGCCTATAATATCATTTTCTCTATTAAAATATTCCAATTAGCCTCAAAGCAGCACAGCCTACAATATACCATAAGAGAAGCAACTGGTACCTTCAGATCCTGCACCCTCAGCAGGCCCACTATGGAAGGGTCATCTGAAATGTTGGGCATAGTAGACAGCTGGTCTCTGCCCTCAGTCTCCACAGCTGCTACCTCAAAAGCTTACTTACACCCTTTCAGGTCCTTGAAGTACCCCTTCAGCACCAAGCCAATTCCGAGGATGCAAGGAGTGTCCATGCCAGTCACTATGGGGCATTTCTCCCAATCATTCCCAGTCAGGCTCATTTCACCCTGCAATATAGTCAACTCTTGTGACCCTCCTGTAACTCCTGAGGTGATTATGGCTCTGTCCCGCTATAACTCAAAGGTATCAGTGTGCATTGTGCACCCATGTCCACCAGGGCTAGGTACTTCTTTATTTCTAGCATGCCAGGCCATCAAACCCATATGTGCCAGTATACTTCGTTATCCCTCTCCTCCACCTGGCTGAAGGCCAGTTTCTTCTTTATTTAATATAGGCCTATGTCTATTTCCTCCGAATCCAGTGACAAACTGTGACTGATTCTGTGGCAAATCTGGTTCTGGGGGACTTTGGATTTGCAGTGAGTGAAACTTACACTTCTCATGTAAGACAGTATTGTTTTTCCATGTGACCTACTAAGTAACTTCCTATGACTTCTCCAGGTCCCAGACTTGCCAATTATAAAAAAACTTGTGTCATCGTTTTCTGAAGGGCAGCATTTGCATTTTGGAGGAAAACTAGCAATACTCATGTGAAAGAAAAATCATTGAAATACATCAGACTATTAGAAATGCAAGACTGAACTAGGGCTCCCTGGGAAAAACTAAAATCACAGAATCATAGAATCATAGAATCAGTCAGGGTTGGAAGGGACCACTAGGATCACCTAGTTCCAACCCCCCTGCCATGGGCAGGGGCACCTCACACTAGATCAGGCCATCTAGAGCCTCATCCAGCCTGGCCTTAAACACCTCCAGCGATGGAGTAGGAATCTGAGTGTGTCTAGACATCCTTTAGAAAGTGATACTTTGCTAAGAAGATATGTTAATGCCAATTGTACTGATTATCCACTGTGTTAATTCTTGCAAATAGTTAAATTTAAACCATTTTTTAAAATTGTAGGGAGCCTGTATTTAAAGATCCAGAGGAATATCCATCACAATGGCAGACATTTCCTTCTTATTGGTATCTTAGATACGTTTACAGTTCACAGTATTTTACAAATAAACAAACAAACAAACAAAAAAAAAAACAAACCCAAAAAGCAAACAAAAACCCCAACAACAACAAAAAAGAAAATTAGTAAGAAAATCCTAACCCCCAAGAACCACTCTTAATATCCTTGTCTGAGATGACAACCAAAGTAATTTATGTGGGAAAGAATATGTTGACAAAGCTAGTGAAAAATTAGATGAAATAAAGCAAATCTCATCCCAGTCCAATTAACACATGACACAACTGAAGGCAGGTTGAATGGTCTCTGTTCAAACACAGCTGTGGAAAAATCAAATTGGCTTATACCCCACTTGGTACAGCTAAGATGATAGTGAATGGGATTTAACTTTGCCTTCCCTGACTATCCAGTTGTGGTCAGAATATTCTAAAGAATCTCCCTTGGTTTACTGCAACTGTATTAAACCACAGCAACATCTGGTTGGCTTGACAGAGTCAAGGATTTCAATTTACACACGAAGGTTTTGTGCTGTGTAGGGTGTTTTTTATGACATAGCTACTTAACGAAAGCCCTAGGGTAGACAATTATACCAGGAGTAAAAAAAAACAACCAAACCAAACCAAACCAAACCAAACCAAACCAAACCAAACCAAACCAAACAAAACCCCCAAAAAACAAAAACAAAAAAACCACCCCCCCCAAAAAAAAAAAAACCAAACAAACAAACCCCCAAAAAAACCCCAAACCCAACCCACAACCAAAAAAAACAAAAACACCACAAAGGTTTTTATGCTATGGCTTGTATCATTTGCCAAACTGGAATGCATTTTGCAGGCAAAAGGCACTCTAATTATGTAGGAGGAGTTTACTGACATAACTATACCAGCATGACAAAGCTTTACAGTATAAACAAGAGGTAAGTGCTTATTTAAGTCAGTCCATCTTTTAACCATTTAACAAAGGATCATTTGTCTTCCAAAGCCTCCCCTTCCCAAGCCACACACTGGGTCTGACTCTCTCACTTTTTTCAGAAGTAAGCAGAAGGATACCAGCTCATCAGAAAGGGAGGATCAGGTGCGCTCCTTTAGAGGAAAACTGGACTGAAGAAATTCACCCACTAGTAGAGGGTGGTATAACAAGAGCCACAACCCTCTGGGAAGTACAGAAAGAGGAGAAAAAAAATTTGTCCTTGCCCTACTTACACATGCATATGACTTCTTTTCACACTTCCCCATGTAACACATGCCAGTCCTAATCTCCTAACTAAACAGTATATCACAGCAGCTGGAAAAAAAGGGATTTATGAAAACAGCATGAGATGCTACCTGGGCACCAGGTTGGCTATGCCCTGCACAGAGCAGGTTCTTCTACTGTGGGTTCTGGCTGCCATAACCAGCTGCAGAAAACATTCATCTTGTCTGTAGATGGGCTCGTGTGGCTAAATGGCACCTGATGATGCTGTGTGAGGAAGCATTCCCAGTTGGAATTATTGGTATTAGCTCATTCTTCCAATTCACAGTGCAGGTGTACCTAGGAAGGCTCTGCAGAAGGTCAGATTTAAAGGATTACAGCAGTTGAGCAGTACTGTACCTGTATATGTGACTGCTGCCGTCAGTATCTTAACGAGCTCTGCATTTACCCCTTCCACTTCTTGTCACCCTAAAAAACTCAGGTCAGACATGGAAGCATCTACTCTGTATTTTTTTCTTGTATTTGGGTTGAAAAGAGGGTTAAAAAAAAAAAAAGTAACATCACATTCCAGAAATATTTTGGAAATACAGAATCTTAAAGAAAGAAGAGAACTAAACCCATGAATGTTGTCATTAGCAAATCATCTGAAAAGCATGAGGGAAAGTGCTCTTAAAATGAAAGCTTTCAAGTAAATGATCATGCAAAGACAGACAGTCAACACTTGAGGCAAAAGGTGTTTAATCAGAGTGGGGAAAGCCTGTTCTAAATCATAAAATGTAGAATTCCAGAGTGGATGACAGAAATTCAAACTCCTTAGGCATTTGACAGCTTTAAGGAGAAATTTGCGAGGCTTCAGAGATAAACCAGACAAGGAGAGGCAGAGGTTAAAGCCAGATTGCCTGCTTATGCAGATCTACTGAGGCATTGCAAGGGCTGAGCAATAAGCACTCGGGAGAGAAATGTACAGACATCCTCTACAACCAAGGAATAGATTAAGCACCTTTCAAAGAATGAAAATCCTGCATGTTAACCAGAGAGCTGCCTTGAACTAGTCTGTAGCTACCTATCCTATGCTGAGGTATACAGAGAGCAATTTAGGTTGAATGGAATCTGGGGGTCATGGGGCCCATTTTCCCAGCTCCAAATGAGGCCACTTTAGGTAGTGGGTACTTACCACTGAATTCTTACCCTGCTCAGGAGGAGGGCTGTTTCGCATGGTAGTAATCATCTCCTCTCTTTAGCTAAATGTTTAGCAGATTTACTCTTTGAAACAGGGCTGTGGTGAAGGGTCAGTTTTGCAGAATGACCTATCAGCTAAAGCGTGCACCCAGGAACTAGAATTTGGGATCAAGATGTATGACACTGCCCAGGGCATGCTGTAATCCTCAGTGTAGTCTGAGAAAGAAGGAAACTGCTAGTAAAGCTGACCTGTGGGCAGCTGAGCTGCCAGAGTCGTGGGCCTCATATGAGAGGTTAGGGCAACGTGCTGTGCAGTAGGGCACCTCAGCTTTGGTCTGTACTCTCAGACCTGTTAATGGATTTTTATATTAGGTGACATCTTCACATAGGATAGAAATAATTCTGCCATTAGGGACAAACAATACAAAGAAATGGATCTTCATGAATCTGAGACACTGAGGTATCAGTAATGCCTGTGTTGAACCACCTCTGGACATGCTCATAAACAGGAATGCAAGCACATGGAGAATGAAAAAGATCTGGGATTTACCAGCCAAAGCCTTGTCTTTGGAAGCTGATAGGGTAACCATGGGCATCAAAGTTTTGGAGTATGGCACTGCTAAAAGGAAGCATTTAAGGCTGAGGCATCTGCATAGTTTTGGAGATCTGAATGCAGTGACTGTTTTACATGACAAAAGGTGATAGATTTCAGTATCCTAGGTGAAAGAAAGCTGTAAAAATACTCTCAGTGTGCTGTGAGCTAAAAACGTTCTCTGTTTTTTTCTTTATTTTTCATTTGTTCTGGGTACAACAAAGTCTGGTATTAGCAATATAATCTTTGAATTCCAATTGTTTCCAATGAAATCCATACTTTGTGACAACTTTTGCTGTATGAGAATCCTGACTAAGCTGGGAATAGCTTGGATTTAGGTACAACTTTTAATAGCATTTTCCAGTCTAGTGCTTTCTCCTTTCTCTGTAATGGCTGCCATAATAAGTTTACATGAAGATTTCCCAACAAGAGGATTTCTTACTGCCCAGGGCTTTCAAATGGAGACACTCATTAGTACTACCAACCATTTAAAAAATTATATGTAGTACACAACTATACAGCAACCTTTATATTATACAGTACTGCATTTTTCTTCATTAACAAGCTCACTGAAATACATTTTATTGAATTTATGCATATATGAGAGGATACTGCTGAAAGCTGTATCTTGGCCAGCACTTTTCTCAGTGCTTCAGCCAAGACTGAAAAGCTTTAGAATTACAGTCCAACTTCTGACCAGCACATGCAAATGGACCCCTAATCATCTGCATAGAAGCTTAAATCATTTCCCAGCCACATATTTTTAAAGGGCTTGCCACATGTGGAAGTGTGATTGCCTAGAATTATGCAGAGTGAGCTAATAATCTAAAGCAGGTATCAAATGATATGAAAAAATACACAGATGGTTACAGGGAATCTTTCCTTCCTGATTGTCAGTGACTGAGATAAACAATATGTTCAAACATCTCAGAAAAAAACTTTGTTGTGAGATAAATTTCTGAGAAATACTAAGGGGGCATCCTGTTTGTACTCANCCACACTGAGCATGCCCAATGCCACTGGACAGTGGGCCTGGCTAAGCAAATCACGCCTGGAAAATGCTGAGTGATTCTCAGAAAAACATGAATATTCAATGAGGCATCCAGGGAAAAGAAGAGAAGCTCTGACCTGCAAACGGAACGTTCCCCATCCACTCTCTTCAAACGGGCTTTTGGGATGCTGAATGACTCTGGGGTGACCTCTCTTCTCTCTGCGTGAGGGTATTCCTTTCTTTTCTTGTTCTTTTCTCCCACACCTCTCTTACTTTCTCCCTCTCCCCGTCCTTATCTTCGTGTGTGTAAGTTGTGTGAATGCAACAAAGCTAGCGTATGTGTTTGACATCATTTGTGCCTTAATTCTGTGCCTGAGAATCCAAACCTCCCACATCCAGAATTCCTCTAGACTGGGACGCTGATGAAATAGGAAATAGAAGAGATGATTTTAGCAAACAGAAAGTCAGCTCACTGCTCTCAGAAGAAAAAGACAAATACTAAATCCTGTCAATGGTATTGCAGTGGCATTTCTGATTCACAGGAAGGAGTTAAAATTACCTAGTCGCTCCTGAAAACCTTTTATCAAGAGCAAATTACAGTTTATTCTGATTAGGAAGTGCTCATATTTTAATAAGATTTTATATGAAATGTATATGAAGTTTCAACTGTCACACTAACCTTTCTGGTTATTTAGTTGGGATGAAGATGCTCAAGGAAGTAATTTTTAATTTTTTTTTTTTTTTTTTTTATTCCTGGGGACATCGTCAAAAGGAAACTCAGCAGTTTACACTGCTTAACTCTAAAACTTGACTTGTGAAGAACACTATTTATAGACCACCAAACTCTGAAAGGATCATGCATCACACAGGTGCTGTAACTGTCTGCACAGTAGTACATACTTAACACATGCTGTGTACAAACAGAAGTGTCCTACCCAGGCCCAGTATGTTAAACACAGGCAAGACTCTTAGGGAAAGAAAGATCTTTTGGTTGGTTGGTTGGTTGGTGAGTGGGTTTGGGGGTTGGATTTTGATTTTCGATAACTATGTCAGCTTGATCTCTCTCTCTCTCTCTGTATCAGTATTTTCTTATTGCCTGAGTTAGGCAACTCTTTACTCAGTATTTTGGTTTCTGATAGTCTAATTCAATAACCCAACTGCCTCTGCCCTGGGTACAGGCTTTTTGGGGTTCCCTACAGGGGCAGAGGACTACAAGTCCTGTCACCCTTTTGGCCTTATATAAAATGCAGCTTTGTCCTTTTACTTCTGCCCCTGTGAAAGTCACAGAAGTGTTTATGAGAAAATGTTTTCTCTTCCACTTGTCACAAGGCCTCAGTAGCTCAGCTGAAATTGTCTGGATGTTCTAAACTTATAAGCATCATCCCACCAGAGATGTGTTCTTGAATGATAAATTTAGGCTAATTGGAGGCATATCCTTTAATTTAGCAAGCTGAGGTTACTAATACAGATCAAGAGCTAAAAATTAACAGTGGAGCTGATGTATGCTAAATGCCTAAGTGATATCTTAACCTATAATTATACAAGTTCTGTTAATAGTGAATAATTCAACTCTTCAGGGATTTCAATAGTCTAATGGGCTGTAGTTATTTCCAATTTACATTATGGTCACAGGCTTTCATTAAAATGAGGAAAAGGCTGTACAGCGTAACAGAAGAAAATTGGTGTTTGAAGTTATCATCCAGGAATCAAAATATGAAATTTAAATTAGAAGGTGTCCAAGCAATACAATGACACCAAAGTCGAGCACTGATAATGAAAGTAGGAAGAGAGGGAGTTTGCAGAGAATATTAAAGGAAGGCAGCACTGCTAGCAACACACTGTGTAACAATGACACCTTATGCACTGCACTACTGTAGGGTGGAAGGAGTCCAAAGCATATTACAAACCTCAATTAAGCCTTGCTACATTCTTCTGAATTATTTGAATGTTGTTATCACTGATTTGCAGGTGGCAGGCTGAGGCATGATAAAGCACATGGCCTATCTAAAGTCATGCAATGACTCAGTAGGACACGAGAATAGCAGCTTGGGGCTGCTGCCTCCCTGCTAGCCTGCTGCTGCGTACAGCTGTGCCACACCATCGCATTGGGAAGCTTTATCCTTCCACAGTTTGCCACTGTACATTTCATCCCCATACCATGTCCTCAGTTTTCTCATGTGGGCTAAGACACCCATGTTTGGGAGATGTGCTGTACTCAGATCACTCAACGCAAGGTGGGTTATAGCTAGTGCTATCTGGCAAGTCGGAAGGTGTTGTTATTCATCTGGATCACTGTGGACATCTGGCTTGCAGTGCAATCCCACAAACACACCAGCATGACTGCAGCGATGGAAAATCACAGTGGGGAGGGGCAGTGAGAGTGGGCAGAGATCACCTTCAGACAGCATTGCCCCCACCAAGACAGTACTGTGTAGCCAGCCCCAACCATGTGTGTTTCCATGGACCCTGGATACGCGTTTGTGGGGGCACAGTGTACAACTTCTGAAACTCACACGTGGCAACCTTTTGGCCAAGCCCATTCAGGCTGTCAGAGTTAAGTCTAAATTTTGGTGTCTTGAGGGTTAAACCTGTCGGTGTGACCTATAACTTCTAGTCATGGTGATGTGGTCTCTCCCTGCTCCTGCTTTTCCGAGCTGTATTATATGCAGATGAACTATTTTGGAACAAGGAGAAATTAGATTACTTGATAGATATTAAAAATACCACATAATAGGAATGAGCAGCATGTGCTACAATTTGGTAGAAGTCAAGGTATCTGACATAGTTTGATATCTAAATTTGACATTAAGTTTATTTTTAATTCTCCTGGCATGTACTAAACATAAAGAGTATGTGCTTCTTATTAGCAGATTAACAACTGAAAGAATAGTTCTTTTGTACCTAAAGTGAGCTATTTCCTCAATGTTTTGTTAGTGGTTCATATTACTTTATCTAAATTCAGACTCAAATTCCTCACTTGTATATTATTGCAGATTTTGAATCTATATTAAGTATCTGAATTTCTGTTAAAAAGCAGAAAATACTGTGGGGTTAGCTCTTTTCTTTGAATTTAAACACCTTGAAGCTCTGCAGTTTCCACGAATGAGCTGCAGAGTTTTAACTCTTAATTGTTCTTTCTTTATGGAAATAGTTCTTTACAACATAGGCTTTCCAAACAGCCCCTTTTTATTTTTCCTGAATCAAAGTAACCTCTTTACACGGCCATCTGAAATGTGCAAATCCATTTTGTAACATTGATAAATATCTCGAATTTACATAAGAAGCAACAGCAGAACTCCACGTACATTGTCTTAGCTAAATTGTCATTATTATGTAATTACATAATGGGGAACTAGCAAATCAAACTTCTAAAATGCTGATCATCAAGTATATTAAATTACAGCATTGCCTCAACTGCAGAGCAGGTTGTGCTCAGTGGCACACCCTCCGTCATGCAGAGGATGAGATAAACCAGAGCACAACACAGCTTCTCTTCTGCATACTTGAAGGAAAGAAGACATTTGAGGACTCTGTTCCCTCAACCAGGACACACTTTAGGCTTTGCAGCTGTAAGACTTGGAAGCAGTACCTAGTGATGAATAACTATGCATTCCATCAAGTGATGGAGAAAACTGGTGTGTTTCTGCGAGCAGGTTCGCTCTGAAATTGCAAGTAAAAAAGAAGTCCTTCCCAAGCCTACTTTTACATGGAGCAGACATCGGGGAGTCGGCAGGGTTGGATCTGGCACAGGAACACGTGCCGCTGCCATCAGTGACCATGAGGCCTGAAGCCCCCACGGCCTCGTTCTCTGTAATATGAGTAATCTTAAGCAAACCACATTAGCCTCCCAGTAGTGCAACAAAACAGCGTACCTATAGGAGTCACAGAGTTTAATTACTTAGTGGTTGAAAACCACTTGCAGATTGGTTGAAAAGACATGCCTTGTTACTACAGAGTTATGTTAAACAATAACAGCACAAATCAATAGAAATCACCAAGTAATTAAGCTGCTTCAGACACTTAACACCCACTGCAACTGCCATTAGCAAGAGGTTTGAGGGCTGCTCACAAATCTCTTTGGCATATTATGAATTCCCGGTAGAGCACTCAGATGTCCCAGCTATGGTGATGTATGCCGCATACACTGCAGTTCTGTCCCTGTGCTATTAATGGTAATGGTTTCACATCTAAAAATCGTGTCCTGGGAATATAACTGAGGACACAGTACACTAGAGACACATCAGCAAGGAGACATGCGGATGGCCAGAGCATGCAGGAGACTAGAACATGACTCATGGTGTAATCCAGAGAAACTAATTTACCTTCTCATCTTTAGTATAACCTTCAGTGAGAAATGTGTATCAAAATTTAATTACTTCATGCACTGTTTTGTAGTCTGGTTAATAACATCTAGAAAGCCTTTACAGGTCTCTAGGTAAAAGCTGGGGGGGGGGGGGGGGAAGGTATGTCAGTCATATTATTACTACCTTCACAGCTTTCATTTGTTGTGTTGATTCCTCGAGTTTAAAGGAGTTCTTTCTAATTCTCTTCACACATTTCGTGAAACTCTGGCTGCTAGTGTCAAATGCCAGCATATTCACAGGGCATAAGCCATCTGGTTTTGCTGAAACTAAACATTCCCCTGTTTACTCAGGAAAATCGATGCAGACACTTTCAGTTCTCACAGCTGTTCCTTCCTAGGAAATAAGAGAACATTTTTTCCCTCCCCTAAGCAGAGGAATTGTAAGCTTGATTGACATTCCACAAAGTGCAGATCCTGCAGACCCAAATTATTTGCCTTGTTTTACCTCAGAAGTCCTTCCCTCTTCTGCATTTGGGGAAATGACAACACAGCAGGTGTTGTGTATTTCTGATAGTTTGTGGGCAGCAGGATGGGCTGCCAGGGGAACTAAGATTGTATCATATGCTAATAAGTGTAATTTTAAAAAAAGCTTTCCTCACACTTCTAAGTAGTTCTGACAGAGGGAGATGAAGTAATCTGTGATCCCTACCACTGGGTATGCCTCACCTTGTCCTTGTTTTGCATGTGGCTCCCAGGAGGCTCTCCCCTGTCTTCAAGGCAGTGCTTGTGCTGCCCAGGCTGCCTAACCCTCTTGTCTGAGAGCTATCCGGACAGGGCAGAGGCAACTGCTCTTCTTGAAATATGACTTGAAAGTCATACTGGGTTGAAATTTCTGTTCTGTGTTTGTTTGAGCTTTTTCAACTGTTTCAGCACTGGTTCTCGACATCAAGAGTCTGTTTTCTTCTCTAAGTTCTAGAGAAATTAAGGGAACATATATGCCCTGCCTTTTAGTTATGCATAAAAGGCAAGGAAGGCATAAACACATCCACAGGAATCAAGAGCCAGTATTAATCTTACTCCTGTTCTTCAAAAAAACACTATTGCTAAAGCTTTGATGACTATAGCAGACACATTTGTCTATCACATTTGTATAATGTGTTCCAAATATTTAAGTTATGTCTCTTCACTCCTTGGAAAGGCTCACCTATGTTATTATTCCCATTTTATAAACGTGGAGATTAAAACTGAGAGCTCATCAAAATAATGATGGGCAAATGTATGACAAGAATCTGGGGAGGATGAGTCTGGACTTACCAATTAGCTCTTTGAAGTGGAAAGAATAAGGGCAAAATGTATGTAGAACACTTACAGTGTGTTACCCTAATAACACCTTGCCTCTTTGGTTGGATTAATATTTAACTATTCCTACAAACCACAATAGCTACATCAAGAGACATGGACCAGCTCTATCACTGAATGACTGAGGCAGTCACTTGATACAGATCCAGACTCAAGTCCCTCCCAGTGGATATTTAATTATTTATACAAAGCATTGCAGTTCCAGACAATGATACTAAGCAAACTGTCTTAGCCACAGCAGTTCAGAGGAGATTTTTTCAAATCCTAGGCACGTGCCTCCAAACCCAAATCACACTCATTTGTGACTCTTCTCCTCCCTCACTAATTTCTCAGGAAAGTCAATAAAGTCTTGGTTTTAGCTCAGTGTGGAAGAGTTTTGTTTGTGTTTCTGGGTTTTGTTTGTTTCGTTGGGGGTTTGGTTGGTTGGTTGGTTTTGGGGTCTTTTTGTTTTCCTTTTTAATTCTTAAAACAATATAACAAAACCCATTATCTACCCAGGTTTAGTTCAAATATAAAGAAACAGAAAAAGGTTATAAAGTGCTATGGAGTGGTATCTATTTGATTTTTCACACCTATCTCTGAACCTAAACTTTTGGGCCAAAAAAGTGACAATTTATTTTCAGGCTTTATATATTTTACCTTGTCTTTACCTTACCATTCAGGCTTTATATATTTTACCTTTTTTACCTTACCATGTCTTGTCATGTCTTACTAAAGAAACAGGACCTGTGGATATTTTGTAAACAGAAATCACAAAAGCAGTCTGGTTGGAAAAGGCCTGGAGGGTCACCAAGTCCAACCCATAGACATTTGGCCTTGTCGAAGCTCATGCCCTTGACATTGGCCTATCAATCCATTCTATCCAAGTCCTTCTGTAGAGATTCCCTACCCTCATGTTGTTCAACACTGCCACCTAACCTGGTGTCATCTGCAAACTTACTGATGGCACACTCTATGTATTCATCCTCAAAAATGACGTTAAACAGAAGTGGTCCCAACATTGAGCCCTGGGAGACACCACTTGTGACTGGCCACCAGTTGGATTTAACTTCATTGACCACCACCCTTTGGGCCCTTTTGTCCCACCAGTGCTTTAACCGGTGGAGCTGTGTTTGTCCAAGCTATGAGCAGCCAGTTTGGCCATGAGAATTCTGTGGGGAATGATGTCAAAGGCTTTTTGAAAGTCTAGGTAGACAATGTCCACAGCCTTTCCCTCATCTGTCCTAAGAAAATACATTGCTTATTTGGACCACTAACCTGTTTTAAGTCAGAAACTGAAAAATGCCACTGTGGAGGCAGCAGTTGTTCAGCTATCACCACCCAGGAAGAACATGCTCCTAATTACATTAGGTGGAAAACCAGCCTCATGGCTTCTTCCTCCCACACACATAACAGCTGCAGTCAGCCCCAAGTTACAGTCAGCAAAGGTGAAAGAGTACATTAAAACCAAGCTACAGTGACGGGATAATACCTTAACATATTGCCATGTGCTGTCTACCAAGGAACTGATGAAAGACTTAGGAAGGCAAGGTGGCTGGGGCCATGGTTTCTTGAAAGCAGCTATTAGAGTGGTGTAGCAAATAACTTAAAAATGCATGTAGCACACTGAAGCATAGTGAGTAGCAGTACTGGCTGAAGCAAGTAAGGTTACTAGGAAAGAGTAGATGTCAGAGATGCTGAGAGCACCCTGTAGCTGGGAATGCAACAGTGTTAAGTTTACAGCAGTGTGAGAACTCAGCGCGAGAAAGCCACAGTTGAGGGAATGACATTAGCATACAATTTTTGCCACCTTCTTTGGAAATGTTTGTCCTTAAAATCTAAACTCAGCAGAAGAGTAGTGCAAATTACAGGACACCTTGAAATGGTATGCAGATAAGGAGAGGAAAGTTGACATGCAGTGTATGTAGGGTAAATAACACTGAAAACATGTAGGGGAAAGTTAGAAGCCAATCCATGCTGGTGGACATAATGTGTAATTTCAAAATAACTGAAAAGTAGTTTAGAATGCTGAGCATTATTAATAAGGATCTACCAAAGGCATCACTGACATTCAGCTTCTCTTGCTATTTGCATCACTGATTAGGTATCTTTGACCTGTATCTCTACATGGTATAATGCCAAAAATCATAGAATCATAGAATCAGTCAGGGTTGGAAGGGACCACAAGGATCGTCTACTTCCAATTCCCCTGCCAAAATCACTGAACATATCCCCTTCATCAAAGAAAATGCATTCAGTCTACATTAACTATTTCTTTATGAATCATAGAAGAGAATGGGCCTTGTTCTCTGGTCTTTTAATTACTTTTAATTCTCTTGGATTATGCCAGCAGAAACCACAGGACCTGTCAAGTTTGACTCAGTAAGGGAGAAAATCACATATTCATTTCCCTGCTCAAGCTATGAAGCAAGCAAGGGAGCAGGGAGCAAACTTTACAGGGCTATGCAGTCCAGTGAGGTGATGACCTCCCATTTGACAATCCATGTACAGCTGGAGAGTGAATGTCAACCAGTTATGCTCCCACTGCATGGGCTGATGGAGAAAGAGAGAAGACATCTTGTGCTGTGCAAGCTGGGATGTAGCTGTGATAGGAACCAAGAGGTATCCCATGAGGTGTCACACTTCTGATATCAAGGGCAGCACCAGTGGTCTATCTGCATTGTATGGCCCAGGGTGATGCTATCCTTCAGAAAACTAAGAAAACAGAGAAGCAGTGATATGAAGTAGAAAAAACAAGCTTCTTGTATTTATCAGAGACTGTCAATAATGCAATGATAGAAGATATACAGGTCAGTGTGGGTTCAGATGCCATGTGGTAAAATAAGATACTGACAGAGAATTGTGAAGAAGTGAGGCAGGTATTTTCAGCTTGTTCTGTTTCACAAATGATTATTTTATTACTATGATATCCTGCTGAATTGTTTTTGGAACACACTGACACGTCTAGTAAAAGCAGCTGTTATGGAATTATGTTTTACTCAGTGTACCTGAAAATGCAGTATCTAGAGTTTTGGAAAGCATTAATTGTATCTTTATGCCACAGTGAAAAATAATTTTGTATCTCCATTTTGTTGTCAATGCAGAATGTTCTGTAATAATATAATACTATTATTACAGAATGTTAGGGGTTGGAAAGAACTCAAAAGATCATCTAGTCCAACCTCTCTGCTAGAGCAGGATCACCTATACCAGATCACACAGGAACATATCCAGGTGGGTCTTGAGTATCTCCAGAGAGAGACACTCCACAACCCCACTAGGCAGCCTGTTCCAGTCACCCTCACCGTGAAAAAAAAAAATTTCCTCACATTTCTATGTAACTTACAATGTCTCAACTTTTGCCCACTGCCCCTTGTCTATGGGAATGCAAGAAAGAAATAATGAGCTGCATAGAGAATGAAGAATTGTGGTTCTCAGGTGTTGCACAATATCTCCCCTGTGAGAAAGATGCAGGAGTTAAGAGGAACAGATGTCTCAAAGAGAAACAAAATCAAGAGAAAAAGTATGTTCAAAGCAAAACTATAAATCATTTGTATTATGTCAATGCTGTGTCTGTACTATGGTATAAAAGTGGCTCTGGCTGCAACAAAGTGGATTCTGCATGCCCTGGCAGAGTTTGAGGATGCCTTCTACACTTGTCCTGTTATCAGGCATCACCAAGAAGAGCCTGACTCCACCCTTGGAACAGTCAGCCTTTTTAATTTATGAACACTAATGAGGTCACCCCTCAGTCTCCTCGTCTCCAAGCTAAAGAGCCTCAGCTCCCTCAGTCTCTCCTCATAACAAAGATGTTCCACTCCTCTAATCATTTTCGTGGCTTCGTGCTGGACTCTTTCAAGCAGCTCCCTGTCCTTCTTAAACTGAGGGGCCCAGACCTGGACACAATATTCCAGAGACAGTCTCACCAGAGTAGAGGGGAAGTAGAACCTCTCTTGACCTAAGAACCACAGCCCTTCTAATACACCCCAGAATGGCAACTGGCCTTCTTGGCCTTGTACAAGAGCACACTGCTGGCTCATGGTCAACCTTCCATTATGTCTGAACTTGGTGTCACAATGGCTTAAAATATCCTTCAGAGCAGTTCAGTTGCGTGAAAAGAAACTGGGACAGTTGCTAAAACCTCATGAGGGACTGTGGATCTATTAGTTTTGGCAGTAGTAAAGTAGTTGGATAAGGAAGATCCTTTTAAAAGCTGAATAATTTTTTTTTTTCTAGTTTGACAAAAACCGCTGTAGGTTTTTATAAAATGTATTTTCTCTAATAGGAAAATTTGAAAGTAAGAAAGGATAGCTGTATACACTTTCAGGAGATGAGTTAGAATTTCATTTCCTTACATGCTGCCTACAAATGGACATACAAAATCAGTTTTGCTTTCTGGGGTTTATTCCTTTTCCTTCAGCGTATCAAATGAAACTTTATTATCATTGTGCCGATATTTCAAAAGTATGTTACCTGTCTGGACACCTAATCATTGCTCCACCTTGTCCTAATTGCTTTTGTTTTCCTTACACTTCTTCTAATCAAGAGATAAATTGCTGTGCTTTGTAATTATTTAATGTGACAGGATTTTAGTGGCTTAAATAGACTGATGGAAAAAGTCAGTTAAGTTTCTACAACGACATTTATATTTAGGCGTATAAATAAGCAAGCTGTTTTTCTAGAACATCTGCGTTTTATTTTGTCAACATAGATGTATCTGTCTGGTGTCCCAGTCCACAAAAAGTTTTCACCACCTACATTTTAAAGCATTTCTCTGTCCATCCAAAGCAAGCAACTGTTGACAGAAGTCTGTAAACTAATGCATCTTTAGAGAGTTCGTCTTACAAGAGTGTTTCAGAAATCACCAAAAAAAGTACTCTTAGCAGGTTCAGCTGCAATAAAACATAAACTACATTTCTTAGGAGCTTTCTTTGACAACTCTGTTGGAAGAGGGCTGTAAAGAGCACAACTTGTAATTCCAGTTCTGAGATTTTTTTTTTTACTGGACTGTGTGAGCTTTCACAGGCGCAGCGCCATGAGAAGGGGTGACACGGGCAGCATAGTAGGACTCATTTTCTTGCTTTTTGTCCACCAATTAGCTGCCGATGTAACCAGTTAAGCTAAAGCTACCACTTGCCTTCAATAATACGCTACAATAAAGGGCATCATGGAAAGTACTAAGAATCTGCACATCCGCAATGAATGGTCCACCGAGCTGCTCCTCAAATTAGAAAGACAGCCGCCCGAACTGCTCCTTCCCCCCGGAACGGCTGCTGCAGTGTTGTTCCAAGAAAGGCTTCCTCACCCAGAGCTCCGAAGGGCCTGATCCAGAGTCGGATCCAGAAGTCCTGCGGCGGGGCCGAGAGCAGGCTAGGGCAAGCCGGCTCAGTGAGCAGCGACTGAACAGTTCCCTGCTGGCGCTCCCGCGGCTCATCGGATGCCCGGCCCGGCCCACAGAGTTACGCCTACCGCGCCGCGCGGCCCGGCGGTTACCAGGAGACCCGCGGGGAACGACGTAAAAAGGGGGTCGTGATGCTTTACGCATGCGCGCCGGAGCCCGCCAGCACCCCCAGCGCCTGCGCAGTGCCTGAAGCACAGAGCCGGAGAGCCGCCGTGGCGGTAGAGTTGAGGGGGCGCATGCGTCCTGGTCCCTTCTGAGGCGAGGAGGAGGTGCAGGGAGGAGGGTGGGCAGTTTCTCCCCATTTAGCAGCGAGGGAGCGGCTGCGGCGCTTTCGGCTGCCAGCGCGGGAGAAGCCGGGCCGTCGCAGGGGACTGTGGGGGGGTGGGGGGAGCTACTGTAGCTGCAGCAACTGCTCCGTGCTCCTCCTCCTCTGTGAAGCGCCCTTTACCCCGCCCTTTCCCCGCCCGGGACCGAGTCTGGTGGCCACAAAATGGCGGATGGGGAGCTGAACGTGGACAGCCTCATCACCCGGCTGCTGGAAGGTGAGCCAGGCGCTGGGCTGCTCCGCCTGTCTGCCTGCACCGCAACGGACGGCAGAGCGCCGTTACCTTCCTGGGGGAGCCGGGGCTGCCGTCGGGTTGGGGCGAAGCGGGCGGGGCGGACTCATCCTGCGCTGCGGCCGAGGGAGTTGGGGCAGTGCCTCCTCTGAGCCGTCGGGCCTGGGCTAGCAGCCGAGAGGGGTTTTGGCATGCCTCGCCGGTGCCCCGAGCTCTGGGCTCGGCCTTGCGAGTTCCGTCGGAGGGGCGAATTTAAGCATCCTGTCGGCGGTGAAGTGCGCGGGGATGCGTCGTCCCTGTCTAGGTGAAGTGGCTGCCTTCCTCTTCTAGAGAGTGAAAAAACCTCTCTTCCCTTCTTCCTTTTTACACCCGGCTGCAGCTGCCTGACACGGGCGAGCTGGAGGAACCTCACTAGCTGAGCCATGAAGGACCTTATCCGTTTCTGCGGTTGGGTTAGTCTTAGTCGTCCGTGTTTAAAATCGTGTACCGGCAGCGTTAGGTATGGAGTTGCACGTACGTGAGTGTCAGTGGAGGCTGAAGGATTTAGTGCGCTGACATTCCTCTGGCTGCCTCCGGGGCAGTCTCCAAAAGTGGCTCTCACGATGGCTAATAGCTATGAAGGGCTTTGTATAGTCAGCCTTTTCTTTTAAAGTAAGGGGAAAAATAACTCCCTGCTGGTGGAGAAGATGAGGCGTTACTGTTATTTAATTTATATTTTTAACGCTTAAGTCTTCCTAGGCCTCTTTTCCTGTTAGCTTTTCATTCCACGTTGGACAAATACGTGGTGTGTTGGAGATGAGAAGACATGCATGGGTATGCGCTTTTAATTTACTTGGTTGCTGTATTCCTGCTATAGTTGGATCACTTTGCGGAAGGCTTACAAAAAAGAATTTTTCGAGTGTGCACGCAGATCTGGAAGTGAAGCAAGTTTTGTAAGTCTGAAAGTTTTATTCAGCTGAGTTACTACAAAGTAGAGTTTTTAGGGTTTTGAGGATTTTTTTTTTTTATAGCTGCCATCTGTTCTTTTTAGAAGTGAAACTTCATTAACAATAGGATCAGTATTTTAAAATATGTAAAGGCTTTGGCAGTCGTGCTTATGTTTATGGTTGGAGTTATGCAGTGTAGTATAGTATGAAGAAACCTGCAGGTATCATCAGTCAAAGTTTATCTTTGATCACAAATACAGATATAGTTTTTTCTGGATGTCGAAACTCAGATTAGTAGGTCGTGTTTTAAGGCAAATGAAATAGTAACCTAGTAAACGTTTGATGTTGCAGTGTAGATTTTTTTTTTGTCATCAAAACGAACGTATTTGTCTGAGGAATTTTCGAACAGCACTTAAAATACTTGAAAGTTACTTTTTGCTTCTCAGTGTAGTTACTTAAATCCTGAGTGCTATAAGAGGATTCTGCAGCATTTCAGTATGCAAATTGTTAGATTGTTCAACTCCCCATTATCTTAAATATTACTTTGCAAATCTTTTTTTTAACTAAGACTTTTAAAATGCAAGTTCCATATAATTCTCATAGTCTATAAGTTTAGTTGCAACTTTATGGCTTTTGTCTGAGCAACTAAGCTGTGCTTTATATTCCATAGTACTTTAATTTTTAGGGATATGTGTGTACAACTTCTGAACCAAACTTTGTGCGTGATCTTTGTTTCTATCTCTTTTTCCTCCTGAGCAGAGATTAAAAAGATTCTTAAGGGAAAAAGATAGTTTTTTTTTCCTGCTCATCACCTACAAAGCTTGTAAAATATCTTTTGTTTAAAAGGCAAGGTTGCTTAAACAATGCATTGTGTATGAGTTATTTTTACTCCCATTTAACATGTTTTATTTGTTGTACTGCTAGCATATAATATTTTAAGCCGTGGTTTGAATAGTAGTGTTTCACAATGAGGCTTTGTTTTTTTACAATTGGCAGCTCACATTCTGGAGCTCTTGCCATTGCTTAGCTGACCTATTCTGGTAAAGTGAATATGAATCCCATTGCTGCTTGTGCAGAATAGAAGTCCATTTACTCTTATCTCTGGAGCAATTAATTAAAGGCAAAATGTTTGACTCTTAGTACTTACACTTCAATGTTGACTTACAGGATAAGAAAAAAGTAGCTTTTGAACTGTGAAAACACACATTGAAAATAATAGAGATTTCTATGAAATGCAATGCAGTACATATTTAGACGCTTTGGATACTTCAAGTGAAATTGATGACTTCCAGGCCGAATTGTCTCTCAGTGGCTGCTGCACATACATTTTAAAGGCCAGCGAATACATACCGAAAGCCACAGCAACAGGACACTGCCTTGCTGTCATTGGGTTGCTGTTTGATAACACTTGTTTCTAGGTTGTGATATTAGCTGTCATATATTCTTGCTCTTACTTAGATTAAGTTCCTTTAACTGTTTTTACCCTTGTTGCTCAAGACTACACGTCTTCTGAGTTAAATGACACATTAACTTGCCTTTTGGTTGCAATCGCCTACTTAGATTGCCTTAAGCTCCCATGTTTTTTTTTTTAGTTGGGTTGTTTTTTTTCTTTTTTTTCCGGTTTGGGTTCTTTCTTCTCTTGCTAATTTGTTTTGTTTTCTTTTGGTTTTTTTTTGGTGTATGGTTGGTTGGGTTTTTTCTTTCCGAGATCAGTATGAGGTAGCCCTGTAGCCAAACTGCTTGGAAGTATTCATAAAGAACATCATCTCAGTCCTCAGTATGTGTGCATGGGTAGTGAATGAGTACTTAAGAGATCTTCTGAGTGCTCAAAGGCAGATTGTTTAACTATGGAGTTAAACTGGGCATGGTTTTCAGAGAGTCAATGATGCTATGTAGTGTTATGCATGACGATAGCTTTCTGGGACATTAGCTTTTGATTTCCATGTTCTTTCGCATATATCAAGTTCTTATCCTCTTTATGTATGAATTAAGTGGCGAGTTTAGGAATGATAAGAGTTCGTTTTGAATTGACTTTTCTTGCAATTTGTGTCTAGTACTTGGATACCTTAACTGTTTGGAGAAAAGTAAAACTAAAATGCATACGATGTGCATGAAGTCTAAACATAGCAATGCTTTTTCTTATTTTTTCTACCTTCAGATTTAAATTCTCATTGGTGTTTCTTTACTTGAAGAGTGAGGGAGACACTAGTGCTTTTAGATGTGCGTCTGACTGATCTTGGAGATACTTTAAGCTCTTTTAAAAGATTTATTTAGATAAATCACTCGTAGGTGAGTCTGCAAAGATTTAAAGTTGTGTAAATACAAAATTCTGTAGCTTCACCAAAATACTTTTACACTGATCTGTGATCATAAACGTGAGTAAACCAAATTAGTCTGAATTCTGTTTGCTTCTTGTACTGGTATTTAGAGTTCGAGTTATGGGTCAGGCATAGTTGCCTTGTGGTACCCAAAAAGACAGCCTCAATTTAGCTTCAGTGTATGGACTTTCTGTCATGTTCTTTTTTTCCTTGCTACCTTCCCAGCTATGCCATCTTGTGGATGGATTTTCCGTGTCCATTTTAGCTGTGGACAACACAGGAATATGCACATACACAAAACTGTCAATTCATACAGCAGATGTGGAATATAGAATTGTAGTATAGTTTGTGTTGGAATGGACATTTGAAGGTCATCCAGTTCAACCCTCCTATGGTAAGCAGGGATATCTTTAACTAGATATAAGTTGCTCAGACTCCAAACCAGCTTGCTGTTGCCGGGGATGGTGCTTCTGCAACATCTGACATCACATCAGCAATCTCAGAGATCACTGTACAGGTGATCTCTACAACATCATCTGTTCAGTGTTTCATCACCCTTATTAAAAAAAAAAATCTTCCTTTTAACTAGTCTGTATCTGCATTCTTGTAGTTTAAAACCATTGCCTCTTGTCCTGTTGCAAAAGGTCTTTCTAAAAATTCTGTCCCTATCTTTCTTGTAAGCCCCCTCTAAGTATTAGAAGGCTGCAGAAAGGTCTCCTCAGAGTCTTGTCTTCTTCACGATGAACAGAGAGATTGTTATTCCCAGTTTCCTAGCTGANTGAGTTTCTGTGGAGAGGGTTTATTAATACAACTGTACAAACAAATGAACCTTGTTTAAGCAAGAGCCCTTGCCAATATCTGGCTAACCTTATTAAAAATAACAATTTGATTTTGGTTGATAGAACTCAATGTGGATCTGCTCTAAACCAAAATTGTTTTTGGCAAAACCAGGACGGCTACTAGTTCTGATAGTACTATTCCACCAAGCTGGGAAATACGTGCCCAAGAAGAGTTATGAAACTTTGGGTAGATGTGGAGGATGCTTATTGCTTCAATGTTCAACTCAAAGTGTGGTCTGCATGATTGACTTAATAAAAAGTGGTTGTGTAGTGTTCTCACCATATCATGTTATGTTATTAGAAGGAAATTGCAGCTTTCTTCTATTTCAGAGATTTTTCAGGTTGCGATCAAGATAGAAATTTTATTTGATTTTTTTTCAAATGGAAGTTGGATTCAAAATGCTGATGAAACAATCGAGGTTTTCCATACTAGCTGTTGAGCTAAGCTTGGCCAAGAGTATTTTGGTCAGTAATGTACTTGTTTGCTTAGTGATCTTAACTAATTAAAATATCTAGCCAACCTGATGGTGTGGTGTGATACAGCAGTAGTAGCGTTTGCAGTTCCGCAGGCTCCATAACTGATACTGAAGAGAGGTAGTTGCAGAGAAGTAGGCCTTAATGACTTGTTGCAGGACAACATAAGCTAATGATAGAGGTGAACCTTGAATAAACAAGGGTTATTACCTGGTTTGGTGTGAAATTATTGAATGATATGCTGTTAGGAAAATAAACATAGAGAACTCTAGAAGGAGCTTCTTGCAAGGGATATGTTTTTTAAATACTCTTTAGAGGGAGAAAATGGGTAGGTTTCATATGTTTCTAGGAGGGTAGGTATTGTATTAAACAGGGAGAAGGGATGAAAAGAGTAATGATGTTTGTTTCTAGGTTTGTATGGCAGTGCGGATATTGGCCAGTTGAGCTTTAGCTTTATGAGTGCATGACAAATGGGATAGTTGGCTTGAAAAATTGCTACAAAGGCCAAGAACTTTGCAGGAAGCAGTGTGTGCTGGTGTGTCTTTATTCTGTCTGGCTGTTTTGCACTTGCAGGCTACATGATTCAGTAACTGTTACATTTAGATAGGCAGCAGCACACTTTTCACTTG
>VWYK01026353.1:29404-43753 GCA_013399775.1 Semnornis frantzii | reverse complement strand
TAAGATTCAATGATTCTATGACTTGCACATGTTCCCAACACATGGACATCAGCAGTGTGTGCCCATCACTTCACGTTGGTTGTTTCCAGAGTTTCTCAAACTCCAAACCCTGTCCTGTCCCACACGTCCCACACATCCCACCACGTACAGCTGTTCTGTGCCCAGGCTTTGCACTCTTGCTTGTCACTAGCAAACTTGGGCTTCTCCAGAGAGGCTTTGACTGTGCCTGGTTTGAGTGTATTTTTGGAAAACTAAGTCATCCTGCATGTCTTGAGGGGTATGGAAACTATGAAAAAACACATCTAAAAGCTGACTTGTTTCCCAAAGTGTAAAAATCTTTCCCTTGTTTTGCACAGATGTAAAAGGAATTTTCCCTGGTGCCCACCCAAAGTGCCACCCCTGCAGCAAGGGCAAACGAGGATTAACTTCTTTCCAAAGTGGTCTAATATTTGCAAACACCCCAGCAGGACCTGCACCCTGTGTGATATGTGTGCACAGGGCTGTGGGAGGCTAGAGCAGGGTTAATGTGCTTCTGTGATACACAAATTAAATTCCTCTGTGTGTGCAGGAGGTCAGGCAGCCACCTTCTGATAAATGCAGCTGTGATCTTCACAGGATGAGGGTCCAGAGGTGGGTGTTTACCTGTGCTCTCTCTGTGTGTGTGCAGCAGCCCAGAAGGAATCAGCTGATGGAAGGCTCTGTGCAGTGTGTGTAGGAGGTCCAGGACAGACCCTCTGATGCAGTGCCTGTGCAAGCATATGTATCTGCTTGTGATCTCCCTCTGAGAGTAAATTAAACCCAGTTCTGGTTTAATACCAACACTGAAAGGCTGGTTGTATGTCACAGAAAAAGTCCCTGCTGCTTAATGACCAAGCTGCAACCAGAGGCATTTTATTCAGATGGGTGTAAATAAAGGAGAACTTTTCCCCTTCTGCATCCATTCACCCTTGAGGAATCCAAAGTCATCCTTGAGGATGGGGAGTATGGCACTCAGAGGGAGCTTAGCTCATGCTCTGCATTAGCACATCACTTGGGTCAAGGTGAAGAGTCTCCTAAGCAAGCTATATGGAACTGATTTTGGCTTATCTTTACTTAGGTATGGATATCTTGATTTCAGCTTGGGAAGTAAACCTGGTCAGGAATGGGAGATATCTTCTGCAGGTACATTTCTTGTTATTGCTGTGAGTCTTTGCTGGCCTCAGCCCTTTGGTCATTGTACCCAAGAACCACAATGGCTTGCAGCTGCATCCCACTGCATCCTGTCTTGTGGGATAAAAAGATCACTCTGTGCCACTCAGTGCTGTGGGGCTGTTTGATGACCCTCATGGTCTCTTGTCCCCTGTGGCATCTTGAGGAGCAGCCAGACGAGGGCTATGAAGGGAAAGAAACCAGGGAGCCCACACTGCCAATGTGGAATTTCAAAGCTCACTCCATTGTGGGCACAGTTGGGAAGACTGGAGTGGCAGAGAAGGGGAGCCAGGCTTTGGAGCCAGACTGGAGTGGCAGAGAAGGGGAGCCAGGTTTTGGGGCCAGGTCAGCCTCTTGGGGAGTATGGCAAGAGGTTGAGGGCTTGACCTGCTCAGGGAGTGCCATGATCAATCCCCTCCCCTCCCTGCACTGTCCCTGTGTCATTTTACAGACCGAAGTGAGTGACTGCTGGAGCTGTGAGGCTTGAGCTTGCAAGAGAGTGCCCTTAGCTGCTGGGGAAGGGGATGCTGCATTTGCCAGGGTTCATTACCAAAAGGCCACATTTAATTTTATCTGATGAGGGGCTCACTCAAATGCAACCACTTGGAGGCTCCAAACTCTGAAAGAGGGTCTGCTTCTCTGCAGGTCTGATGGAGATCCTCTGCAGGAGATGCTGTCAGTGGGGAGAGGTCCTGTGAGCTGCATCGTGGGCTGGCCCTAGCTGCAGTGCTGTGGCCATGCAGCTGCTGCACTTGAGTAAGCCTCTCCAGTGCCTTCTGCAGGTCTGTGCAAGCAGAGCCTGTGTTAATTGTGAGAAACTCAAGTGAAAACCACACTGAGCAAGTTACTTTTCCTTCTTCCCTTTTCTGACTTCTGTGTTACTGTGGTTTGGGCTAGTGGTGAGGGACAAATTGTTATTGTGGAAAGAAGAGGCAACCACCTTCCCAGAACAAAATCTGTGTGAGAAACTGCTCACCCAGTAACGTGGATCCTTGGGGACTTAGAGGACAGTGCTCTGCTGTGACTTGAGGACAGCACAGGCGGAAGAGTAGCAGGATGAAGCAGCATTGGTGAGCCTGCAGATTCCTTAGCTGGACTGGAGCAGAGATTCCCTGATACTCATGGTCACCTCCAGAGTGCCTTGTGGCCATCCCACAGTGCTGCTCATGGCCTGACTCTATCTGGAGGAGCAGAAAAGTCTCATCTGAGGCCAGTGATTTTCTGAAACTCAAGCTGCTCAAGATCCTAGTTGTTCATGGGGCTGAGGTGGTCAGGAGCTGGAGATGTGACAACATAGTGATGAGCTCAAAATCCTACATTTGTTGCCCTCTCCTGAACTATCACTGATTCTCAGGCCACAATCTGAAAGCCTTTAGGAAGGACAAGTAGGAATTGAACCTTATTTCTTTCTCTGAAAGTATGTTGGTATTTACCAGAAGTGCTTTGTGTGAAGAAAGCCTTTTTTTGGAGGGTTGCTTAGCCTTAACTCATCTGTTGGGGGAATTTTGTGGAAAGATGAATCAATGCCTCAGTGGTTACTGATGGGTAGCCACTGGCAGCCAGGAAAGGAAACAGAGCTAAGTTCTGCTAACTGTTGCACAATGGCATCTTGACACCATTAGCAGAGAGTCAGCAGAGTGATGCAATACACAGGGGTGTGTAAGGTGTCCTCTGAAGGACAATCAGACAGGGAAAGATCATGGCTGTGATGGAAGACATCTTTGAAGGTCATTGAGTCCAACCCCTAAGATGTGCTGCTGAAATCATCATTATGCAGAGAGGCTTTGTTGTGGCTGTCATGAGCTTTGTATGAATGAATAAATGAAGTCAGAGATGTAACTGGAATTCTGCCTCTCTCTTCTCCTGGAGATAAGCAATGAAAAGATGAGTAAGTGTTCCCCAAATACCTAGAGAAAGTACCAAAAAGGGAGAGGAACTGGGGTGGAAGGAGGCAGAACTGGAGTGAAATAACATTTTGCTGCTCAGAGGTGGGTTGGAAACAGCAGTAAGGGCTGTGTTTAGATGACAGGAGTCATTTCTGAGAAGTACTTGAGGTAGCTCAGTAGCTTGCCAGAGCTTCTCATTATACAGCTTCAACTGCCCAAGTCCTTGTGTCTGATACTTCTGTGACTACTCCACTCATCCCTAAACTGCTGCGTCTCCTTACTGGAGCCTTAACAATTAAGAAGAGAATGAGGAGTGACAATGTTCGTGTGGTTTCCTTGCTTGGCAAACACAACATCTAGGAGGCATCAGCTCACTTAATCACATCACTGTCTTGCAGTTCATGGCCCAGAACAGGCACTGCAGCAGCCAGAGTCTGCACCACTCCTGCACAGATGTTGAACTGGGCAGCTGGATAGCCATCTCCAGCTCCGGGCAGTGCCAGGCAGCCCCGGCATCACAGAACCACATGCATTTTTAGCCTGACTTCAGGAAATGATTTAATTTCTCTGTGCCTCACTTCTCTATCTGAAAGACCATAATTGTGTGCTGTTGCTGCTGCTGCACACCAGGGAGGAACCACTGGTGTGTCTGTTTGAGGTGCCTCAGACCATGGAACCAGGATGCTGGGTTGGACTATAATGTGTGTTAATGCCCTCAGGTGAGTTCATAGAATCATAGAATGGTAAGGTTGGAAGGGACCTCAAGGATCATCCAGTTCCAAACCCCTGTCATAGGCAGGGACACCTCCCACTAGCACAGGTCACTCAAGGTTTCCTCCAACCTGGCCTTGAACACCTCCAGGGAGGGAGCAGCCACAATCTCCCTGGGCAACCTGCGCCAGTGCCTCACCACCCTCACTGTAAAGAACTTCCTCCTAACATCCAGTCTAACTCTTCCCTCTACCAGTTCAAACCCATTCCCCCTTGTCCTGTCATTACAAGACCTTGTAAATAGAGTTCATGTACATCTGGCAGCACAGAGCTACCTCCATGGCTACAAACAGCTGACACTGAAACTGGAAAAATTCTACCTTTGATTCTCAGACTAAATGATGCTCCAGTTTAAGAGCATAAGAAAGCTGTGGGTGAGAGAGTCAGTATCAACATCTTCTTCCCTGAAGCAGCTCTGCCCAGCCCTCTGGAAAACAACAGCAAGGACTCAGAGATGTATTTATGCTATTCAAGCCCCTGGATTTCCTCTGGCTGAGGAAAATATTGCTGAAAACAAGGAATAAGGTGAGACATCTTTAATGAGAGAAAGTTGAAAGTGGGTTATTCACCATGACACGTTCAATGGCTCTAATAATCATGTATCCTTCAAATACTGAATGAGCTGCATAACGCACCTGAGACCTTATTTTTCACTAGTTAGAAAGATCCCAGTCTCAGCCACACTGGAGACAGGTAGATGGGAATAAGTGGAAAAGGTCTGGAGATCCTTTCTTCCTCTGGACCCTCCTGAGTCCTTCTGAGCACCCAGCCAGAGAAGCAGACAGCAGCTAACTCAGGCGTCTTCATCATGACACTGTCTGGAGTGCATGGCCATGCCTCAAGTATCCTTCTGCCTTTCTTCTGCAGACAAAGGTGGGTTTGTGATGCCAGTTCCCTCAGGAATAGACTGAGGACATCTCTCAGCTATGTATTCTCAACCCAAATGTCACCTACAGACTGCAGCAGCTGGGCACTTCAGGTAGGGTATGACACTGTACTGGAGAGCAAACAGCTGAGCATCAGTGTTCTGTGCCTTCCCTTGCACCTCACTGCCTTAGTGCCATGCAAGGAGGAGGAAAAACATTATAATCATTAGATAGGCTAGTCCCTCCTCCTAAAACATGCAGGCTTTCTCTATAGCCTGGTGCTTCAGGTTGGGACCCTTGCTTCTGTCCAGGGAAGGAAGACTTTTCCCCACCTGTCATGCACTGCAGTGTTATTCTCACTCCAGTCTGCCCCATTAGCCTCTGTTACTTTGCATTCAAATCCTTTTTCAGAGTTGTACTTCTTGTTACAGCTCCAGACCTCAGAAAATCTGGTTCTAGATCATCTAGTCTAGTCATCTAGTCCAACTAGATCATCTAGTTGGGGGTTGGCCTAGATGATCTTTTGAGGTCCCTTCCAGTCCCTGACATCCTGTGATGCTGTGATTCTCTAGCAGCAAGCAGCTGCACCGTGTAAGCCCTCTCCTACGTGTTCCTCTGCTTTCCCTCTCTGAAGAGCATTACTGATAATTAGCCAGTGTAAAATGGAAGGAATTTTGGTTGGCATTCCTTAAAACACTCTGTTCTCACAGATCTTTGGCCTGAGGCTGGCTGTTATGCCCACTGCTTCTGGAGTGCAGTTTTCCCCTTCACTGCGTGCTGGAGGATTATTTCATTAATGAAATCTAATGATACTTTGTCTTCGGTCCTGACGATCTTTGTGATGGTGCTGTGAGATCTTTAATTAACTTTAAGCCTGCCAGGCACCACTAGGATGTTTATAATCTGCAACAAATGCAGGAGCAGCTTGAAGGCCTGGGATGCTGAAATAACCTTGTCTGAGGTCAAGCACTGACTCTTGGCTGGGGTTGAGATTAGCTGCCAAGTCTCCTGACTGCTGAAGCAATGCTGTAAAGAAGAAGAAAAGATCTACAACCCCCAAAACATTTCCTTGCTATAAGTGGAAAGTGCACACTGGGACAGTCTAGGCAAGTAGTGTGAAAGGCTTGGATGGGCAACTCCCAAAACATTTCCTTGCCATAAGTGGAAAGTGCAAAGTGGGACAGTCCAGGCAAGCAGTGTGAAAGGCTTGGATGGGCAGCTCCCAAAATATTTCCTTGCCATAAGTGGAAAGTGCCAAGTGGGACAGTCCAGGCAAGCAGTGTGAAAGGCTTGGATGGGCAGCTCCCAAAATATTTCCTTGCCATAAGTGGAAAGTGCCAAGTGGGACAGTCCAGGCAAGCAGTGTGAAAGGCTTGGGTGGGCTTGGGGGACCAGAAAGCATGTTCTGCTGCTGGGGAGAGTGGTGGTTGTGCTGCTCTGTCAGAAGGCTTTTAAGGCAGTGTTTGAGTTTGTACTTGGCCGTGTTAGCTTTACGTGAGCAAAAGGCAGTTTTGTAGCACACAGGCCAGAGACAGGAATTTAATGCGTGGATTAAAAGGGAGGTATCACATGAGGGCTGCCAGCAGGGAATACACACAAAGAGACACACAGGAAAGAGAGAGGTACAGAGACCTTGGGCAGGCTCTGTAGTGGGTGTGGAGTTGTTAAAAAGTGTGCTGATTTCTTCCACACAAAACTTTCTGTTTCCCACGGGGATCTGTTTTAGCAGCCTAGAGGTTGTGTGCTTCTGAACCCTCATCTTCTGCAGCACCTTTCCATAAGCTACTCCTTGTCTGAGTTTTGGGGTGCTGTCCCTCCACCTGTCCTGTTTGGCATAGCTATTGCTGTATTCAATGTAGAAGAAGCTACTGATCCCAGCTCCAAAGGTGTTGCTGGTGTCAGTGCTGTGAAAGTATGAGTCTGAAATGCTAAAGACATGTTACCTCATTCCCCTTCCCAGACTTATGCCACCACGGGAATCATTGCTTGGAACTTAGCTCTCAGTATGTACCAAGAGGTGCTTTGGGTGTCCTGGTGACTGTGACAATACTGCACCAATAGAGTACTATGATATGGGTCACTCATGCAAAAAGATGTCACCCCTTCAAACTAGGAGAGACCACTGGTCAAAGCTGGGAGCCAAGCAGCTAAGAGGTCTGGTAGCTGTCACTGGTGTTACTCATGGAAATTCCTGCTGGGGCATGCCATGGAAACACTGGGACATGGGGTTTTTTTCTCTCAGAGAGCAGCTCTGATACACATGCTGGCACCTGCAGGGTGCCTTTCAGTCTGTCTTTGTGTGAGGAGAGTCCTGTAAGGGCCTGCAGGAAAATCTGATTTGAGCACAATCCAGTGTGCTTCAGCCAGGGTGAGGGACACTGTAAGGAATAATCTATAACTTTGCTTGTTTTGCCCTGCAGCTCTTTCAGCCCAGTATCACCACTGAGAGGAACTGACTGCTAAATGGAAGAGATGCTTGCTGACATTGCAGCCCTTCCTTCCAGGCTCAGAACAGCCCAGGCCATGCTTTTTGCTTTCTCTTCCACAGATCACAGATGGTCCCAGCTTTGTCCATGCTCAGGTTTATTATAACAGGTCACAGTTTGTCCTGCCCCATGTGGGGTGGGCAGTGAATCCCTGAGCTCAAACCGCTTGCTCTTTCCTCTGTTGGCCTCTGGTTTCCACTGTTGCCTGCTGTGATGGAGGGAGGAGTGTTGCCCAACCCTTCTGCCTTGGCTAATCACCTCCTGTTTTGTTTGCAGCCGTCCTGTGCTCATCAACTATTTGGGAAAAGCAACAAACTGAGATGCTAAGCTGGTCCCCAGTCCCCGAGGGTACCTGCCATAGGATTTCATCCTCCTTCCTGAGCAGATAGGAGTGAGAGAGTTGCACTTTGGAAAAGAGCCAAGTTGAACACTCAGACATTTCAGTGTCTTGCTGGTTGTTGAGAAACATTAATGTCTGCAGGAAATAAGAATTGCTAATTCTGTTTGAGAATAAATGCACTTCTGGCTTCAAGGAGTTGGCACTGTCTTGTGGAAGGGAATTTCTGATCAGGACAGGTGAGAATTACCTTAGCATCTTCTCTGAGATATCTTAATGGCTTCATGACCCCATGTAATCTTCTTATTTTATATTTTTTCCCCCTCAACATTCTGTCCAGAGCTTTCCATGTCTCCTCCAGCTGGTTCCAAGCACGGAGCCACTCTGACAAATTTGTTTGCTGAAGACCTTTAATATTTAAGAAGCCACCTTAAAATCCCACTTACTTGTGGCTGGCTCATGTCCACATTCCACCTTTGGGGCCACATCTTCTAACCATCTACCACTTCCTTCCAGGATGCACCTATAGCATATTTCCCTTTCTTTACTTCTCTCACTGCTACTTTCCCTCTAGCCGTTTCTCATCATTGGTTTAGCTCTGCTATTGCCTCACCAAAACGCTGCCTCTACCTGCAGAAAGAACCTGTGATAAATTTAGAAGCTGATGGTTCTGCTGAAATGGCAGCTTTGCTGCAGCCTCTTCAGTCAGGTGCTCACTGAGAAGTCTCCTCTTGAAGAGAGCAAACTCTCAGAGTGGGGTTGGCTTAATGTGCACCAGGCCTTGTGTCTTACACAACAGCAGTGTTTGGTCTGTGAGACCTTTAGTACAGTACCCATATAACTACTAACTATTACCACAGGGGATGAAACTTCTTCTTTCACTCCCAAATCCTCCCCCCCCCACTTCTTCACTGTGGTCAGGCTTTCAGGGCACTTCCTGAGCTATTTGTGTCTCTCCTTTTCCTGAGCAACTTCTCTTCTAGTATCTCAGCCCTGCCTCCTGAAAGCCTTCACCAGCATGCTCTCTCCTGCTCTGCAAAGTGCCAGTGCTGTGTTAGAATCACAGAATCAGTCAGGACTGGAAGGGACCACAAGGATCATCCAGCTCCAACCCTCTGCCATGGGTAGGGACACCTCACACTAGATCAGGCTATCCACAGCCTCATCCAGCCTGGCCTTAAACACATCCAGGGATGGGGCCTCAACCACCTCCCTGGGCAACCTCTTCCAGGGTCTCACCACCTTCTTGATGAAGAACTTCTTCCTAACATCCAGTCTGAATCTTCCCATTTCCAGCTTTGTTCCATTACCCCCAGCCCTACTACTACTTTACATCCCCAAAAGTCCCTCCCCAGTTTTCTTGTAGCCCCCTTAAGATACTGAAAGGCCACAATAAGGTCACCTGGGAGCCTTCTCCTCTCCAGATTGAATAGCCACAACTACTTTAGTCTCTCTTCATAGGAGAGGTGCTCCAGCCCTCTGATCATCCTCATGGCCCTTCTCTGGACATGTTCCACCACATCCATATCCCTCTTGTAACAGAGGCTCCAGCACTGGATGCAGTACTGCAGGTGGGATCTCACCAGAGCAGAGTGGAAGGGGAGAATCACCTCCCTCACCCTCTACCCACACTGCTCTTGCTGCAGCCCAGGCTCTCGTTGCTCTCTGGGCTTCAAGAGCACATCGACAGCTCATGTTGAGCTTCTCGTCCATCGGCACCCCTAAGCCCCTCTCCTCAGGGCTTCAGTCACTGCCATGTTATCTATGTTACCCCACTGTGATTTTTTGGCTAGCCTGGTCAGCCTCCTCTGTGAGAACTGGAATGGTTTTGTCCTGGTTGGTGCATACAACTCATGGCCAAAGAAATTCTGACAAAACTCCCCCAAAGCTCAGTTTGAGAAAGGTCACTCGAAGGCTGAAAGGGGATGCCATAATCTTGGAGGTGCAAACTGAACTGAGTTTAGGAGAAAAAAAGAGGTTTAATAAATTCCTCTTTATCATCTAAACACTGACTTCAGATTTTACTTTGCACATAAATAAGTCTTCCCTGCCTAAATAACACATAACAGTCACACAGGTTCAGCAGACTCCAGCAATGTGGTGTTCCAAACACACTGGGATGTGGCTCAACCACTCTCCTGGAATTTATTGCTTTGTAAGTAATGGAAATGGGCTCTCAACTATGTGGCAAATTAATATTCTATGTTATTCTCCTGGTAGAGCAAAAAGGCATAAACATCTTAATGTCTAAAAGCTGATGTATAAAACATGCTCTGAACTAACCCCAGGAGGTGGTTTTCACTCTCGGTAATGCATATACAAGAACTTTGCTGCGGCTTGCAGCAGCTTTGTCTGCACTTTTCTGCCACAGTTGTTGCAATATTTTCCTGTCATGTAGTGTCAAGTCATGGTAGTGAAACCGCAAACAAGAGATTCAGGAGCCTTAGTACTGGTGACTGCCTGTGGCAGTGCTCTCAGCACTTGCAGTAGGCAGGTCTGCTACACAGCTTTCTGTTCTGATCGTTAAGACCTGGCTGTTTTTCCCTTAAAAAAAGGTTCTGTAATCTCTCCAGATAGCAAAGATTCCTTAGAGCTGCCTCTTGTGTCTGACTTTTCCCCAGTGTTGAAACAGTGAGACAGGGGCTTAGTATTTAACCATGCTGCAGTGGTGGCCCGGAGTCCCCAGACCAATGTTTCGTAGAATCATAGAATCATAGAATGGAAAGGTTGGAAGGGACCTCAAAGATCATCCAGTTCCAATCCCCTGCCATAGGCAGGGACACCTCCCACTAGCACAGGTCACTCAAGGCGTCCTCCAACCTGGCCTTCAACACCTCCAGGGAAGGAGCAGCCACAACCTCCCTGGGCAACCTGTGCCAGTGTCTCACCACCCTCACTCTAAAGAACTACTTCCTAACATCCAGTCTAAATCTCCCCTCTGCCAGTTTAAACCCATTGCCCCTTGTCTCGTCTTTACAAGACCTTGTCAATAGTCCCTCCCCAGCCTTCCTGTGTTCAGTTTGAGATCTGCAGTCCTCCATGCCCTACACACCTTTTGTGTTTGGTAGGTCAAATAAAACCTTGCCCTGTAGCAGACTGATTATTACCAAGAGAACTGGAGGAAAGGAAGTGGCATAAGTAGGGATAAGGCAAAGCCACAGTAATACAGAACATATGTAAATGAGGCTATGGGATACCATAATGAGGATGTAATGGACAGGGAGAGGAAAAAGAAAATGAGCCCTATTGTGACTTCAGTCTGAAGTGGCAAATCCACCTTTCTCAGGGCTGCAGAAGGCAGTCACACTCCTAAGCAGAGCAGATGTCCTGCCGAGGCACTGTAGACATCCCTGCACTGATGGAGACTGAATTCCTGGCTCTGTGGTTGGCAAAGGGGGGCCCATGGTTCACCCAAGGCAGAAGGGTAGTGAGCTACTGGGCTGGTTGGAGCCAGCCTGCCTCTCTCCAGGGGTGACAAGGAGCTCCACGGTCACTTGCAGCCTGTCCATGAATGCTTGGCAAGTGAGTCTGGATGCCTCCACCATCTGTGTGAAATCCTTCCAACCATTCAGATCAAACAGTGATTTCAGTGAAATGTAGGGCTCCTACCTGACCTGACATAGTCCATATGGAGTAGCTGCCACAGATAGTGACTGTCTTGACACTGATTAATCGCTGCTTCTAGTTGTGTATTTATCCCTGGTTACTTGACACAGTTCTTCCCTAATAGCTTTTGAATAGTTCTGGGGTATTCACATGACCTTGGCTTTGGGGAATAGCCCATCTGATGACACACATTACCTATTTCAGTGTAGGCTTGGCTGCTTTTCATCAAACTCACTTGGCCACCAGCTTTTGGGGGTTTTTTTTCCCCCCTTCCTCCTGTGTAAACCATTATCTGTCCTTTTCTGCAGTGGCCAACACCTTAGCTAGGTTGGTTTCTGTCTGGTTTAGGAGGGCACCATTTTCAGTGGGCTGGGGCTCTGTGCTTTACAGTGTGTAGAGACTGTCTGTCTCTGTGTCCTCACCTGTCTCTCTACAGTCTTAGGCGTGACAAGCAATCTACATTACTGATGCTTCTTGCTTTGAAACTAGCAGTGAAATGATTTGTAACTAGAATCAGTTATTGCTCAGACAGCAGTGAAGCTCTCTGACACCCCAAACTAAACACGGTTTCCCTCTCAGTCTGAACGTTCTTCTCTTCTTCAAAGAGACAAGATCCAGAAGCACAGGCAGTAGGTCTTCCAGGCTGAGCTTCCATCAAGTGTCAGACTATGACACCCACTTCATATGGGGAAACATCACAAAGGAGAGTTACAGGCATCAAAGCTCTCTAGTAAGAGCTTCTTCTGATGACATCAGTCCCAGCTCCTCCATCAGCCTTTGTGCAGAGTGTGTGTGGCTCAGAGCTGCCTCTACCCAGTGTCTGCCAGGTCAGTCAGGGGTTGCTGCCTTGGGTGGTGACTCACCAGTTCCAGGAAGCAGTGCAGTTGTGGAATTTACAGCAAAAGGATCTTAAAGCCATTTTCAGGTTCCCTTCCTCCCCTCTATTTATCCTTGTGATTGAGATGATTTTTTTCCCCAGGAGAATGGCTGAGGAAATTCAAGATGCTGGTATCTTTGGGAGACATTTCCTTCTGCTTTTCTATCCACTCAGACAGCCTTTCAGGCTTGGGCAGGTGATTGTCTTGCTGAGTATTACGACTGGTGATGTGTCAAGGACTCAGGAGCAGTTTACCCACCCTGAGCATAAACTCCAGCTGTGACTGGATGTGATTTAAGGTTAATTCACCACAGGTGACTGCTAAGCCAGGCTGCATCAGCTGATACTGTGCTAGTTAGGGTGGTATACAACCAGTGCTGCAAAACCATCTGAGAGCAATGCTGGATCAGCTGGTGCAGCCTGATCCATACCTGAGCTTCTCTGAGAGTGCTGACACCCTGGCCCAGGGTGCCTAGAGAGGTAGTAGATGCTGCATCCCTGGCAGCATTCCAGGTAGGGTTGTTTGGGGCTTTGAACAGCCTACTCTAGTTGAAGATGTCCTTGCTAACTGCAGGAGTGAGCTATATGAGTTTTAAAGGTCCCTTCCAGGCCAAACCATTCTATGACTATCAAGTATTTTTGGAGGTTCTCCTGGTGCTCCCCATGTCTACCTCCACATATGCTGCACTGTGTAAGTGCCAGCATCTCAGGAATGCTCTCTCCCATCTGATCCATGGCTCAGTTGTTACACATAGTCCTTTCACTTCAAATAGGACCTGCTTTGTAACATCTTGATGTGGTTCCTGCCATGTCCCTCAGCTTCCATTTGCAGATAGCCTTGAGGAACTGCTTGGGATGACTACAGAGGCAATTATGTCCTCTCTTCTGGATAACAGCTGTTGATCTGCATGATATGCTGGGTTAGCTGTGGCCTTGAAAGCACCATAGGCAGGTTCACAGATTCACAGATTGCCTTGGGTTGGATGGGACCCTCAGAGATCATCCTCTCCAACCTCCCAGCAGTGAGCAGGGAAACCTCAGTTAGATCAGGCTACCTAGGGCCACATCAAGTCTGATCTTGAATGTCTCCAGAGATGGAACCTCAGCCTCAACCTCAATCGGGCAACCTGTTAGAGTATTTCGGCACTCTCACTGTGAAGAACTCCCTCCTGATGTGCAACCTAAATCTCCCCTGCTCCAGTTTAAAACCACTGCCCTTCACTGTAACACCACAAGCCCTTCTAAACAGTCCCTCCCCACCCCAGCCTTCAGATACTGAAACCCTCACCCTGCTGACCACCACCAGTTGTCTTGTTTCAGAGTTTAGCTAACTTCTTTTTGGCTGGACTCCACAAAGAATTTATTTTATTATAAGCAAGTACAAGATGTTTTGTCTGTCCAGCTCCATCATGACCACCTTGTGCTGTGCTTGAGATGAGAGAGCTCTCTGCTCCTGTGCTGCTTATGTGGCAATAACATGCAGGAGAACAAAGGCTGCCTGGGCACCTCTTTAGAAACACAAAATTTCCCCTCACACCTCCTTTCTAAGAGGTCTTTGATGATCCCACCAGTAGATTGCCAGCACTGTGATTCATGTTTCATTCGAGCTGTTCTTCTTGTCACTTTCAAGGCTTCCAAATAACACTTTTGTTTCTTGTGAACCCAAAGAGGCAATTACATCCCCGTTAGGGCTTTCTGCCGTCCTTGCACACTGTTGTCTGCAAGCTGAGGAATATGAAGCTAACCAGCATTGACTTTCTAAACTGGTGGCTGGCTTTGATTTGCCAGCTTGCATGTTTTCTGCTTGTGCCCCATCCCTTGCAAATCCTCTGATTTGCCCTTGAAAGAATTACAGCTGCATTGTGCCACTGTCCCCTGTGATAGAAGCAGCACATTCTTTGTATGTCCTTCAAGCTCTGCTTCCCACCTGACCCCCGAGCGTGGCTGTTGGATGGATTTTTTTTGCCATGCTCCCACACTCTCCAGCATCTTCAGTGAGCCTCCATTGAAATGGTAATTTCTAGAGCATACTTCAGGCTCATCTCAGCTTTAGATAAAAATTAAATGTGGATTGCTTCATTCTGCATATTGAATACTAAAGATGCACTCGTTTGTCCTCTCTGCAGACACATGATGCTCTGCCAATTTCCTTAATCCTGGCACAGAAGCAGGCAGCAATTGTTTCTGTTCACTTTTGATTCATCTGTGAAAGGAAATACCTGCAATCACGAGAGGCTTTTCAGAGCAGGGATTTTGTAGAACTTGCCCAATTTCAACAAACTTTTTTTTTTTTTTTTTTTTTTTTTTTTTTTTTTTTCTCTACTGTTTTATT
>VWYK01026353.1:0-29396 GCA_013399775.1 Semnornis frantzii | reverse complement strand
TTTTCTGTCTACTGGTTTAATGGGCACTATCTGCCTGCACATCAGGGTGTCAGTTTTAGCTCCCATTGTGCTGTCATGTGGTTTTCATCGCCGAGATCATCTGTTATTTTAGGATTTCCCCAGCTCTCAGCAGCCTTACCAAAGAAGTCCAATCTTCCCCACACCATATTTTAAACTTTTCTTTCTAAGTGGATTGCTGTCTGGACTGATGCTGAAGCTTATATTCCATATTAATTTTCCCAGACTTTCATGAGTAGTCATCCCTATTGCATCTACTCCTAGGCTAGTATCCTGTCTGCGCCTTGCAGTTTGACAACTTCTCTCTCTTTGTGTGGTTAATAATACCCAATAACCCCATGGTTGGATCCCCAGTAACACTTCTTAGTTATCTACAGAAAGCCAGGACTTGATGCATGAATATAAGACCATTTCTCAGAGCAAATTAAGACAGGAAGCTTTATTAGAAGGCTCGTGGCTGATTTAAATTAATATCTCCAGCTGTGAGGTTTTACAAAGCCTCTTCCAGAAACAATAACTGTGTCTGGACTATAAACAAAGGGCAGAACTGTGATGTACTCACTTCTGCAGCAAGGCATCAAACACAGCTTTAGGCATGAGCAGGGCAGATAGCATCTCTGACCCTAGCTGGGATGTTTGTGCCTCTCCCATCTTGCTGCCTGCAGCAATACACCCACCCCAGTAAAGGGTGAGAGGGAGGTGTATGGTCCTGGACTCTAACTGCTCTGTGACACCCACCCCAGTAAAGGGTGAGAGGGAGGTGTAAGGTCCTGGGCTCTAACTGCTCTGTGACACCCACCCCAGTAAAGGGTGAGAGGGAGGTGTAAGGTCCTAGGTTCTAACTGCTCTATGGCACCCACCCCAGTAAAGGGTGAGAGGGAGGTGTAAGGTCCTAGGTTCTAACTGTTCTGTGGCACCCATCCCAGGAAAGGGTGAGAGGGAGGTGAAAGGTCCTGGGCTCTAACTGCTCTATGAATCTCCAGTATCTACTCCTTCTGGTGGCCACGAGCAGCTCATTCCTGCCATAATTACAATACTGACCTCAAACCAGATGGATGAAACCTGAATGTACAAAGATTTAACATTTAAAAATTGAAAACCTAGGGTAAAGCCTGGTTCCAGAGAGCTCAGCCATAAAGAAACCTGTCATTGCCTTGCACACAAAAACATATGCCACAGCTCAGCACTTGTCCGTTACTTGCCAGTGTGGTGCAGTGGGGATCATGGCAGGAGTACAAAGGCAGTGTCAGTCTCTCTAACCAGGGCTTTGGAATTCTGGGATCTCAGGCATGACCTTCCAGAATTTGGATTCAGAATTTCACAGAAGTTTCCTTGTTTTCTTTTTCTTTTTTTTTTTTTCTTACCAATTTGACCTGGAGTAATCAGGGGCAATCAAGCCAACCGACGCTGATACAACCCTTACTCCTCTTTAATGTCTAGCCACACTGTTATCTCCTTTTTTATTTTCATGTTACAAACATTAAAAAAAAAACAACCCCAAACAATTGCAAACAGAACAGTTCACTCAGAGCATGACTAGAAAACAGTTTCACTTCCCTCCTTGTCTTCTGCAACTCTCAGTGACGCGCAGTGGAAAGCAGGAGTGGTGAAACACGCTTGGCATTTCAGGAGGTTGCTTGCTTCAGGTCCTCCAGTGACACCCAGGCTGTTTCCTCCTACATGCCTGGCCTCCTGAAGATGCCCAGGAGAGGAGCTCTTCTCCTGTGGACATTCCTGGTGCTGCTGCAGCTGGTTCTCATCCTATCACAGCTGGCAGGCTGCCTCCTCAATCCCTGTTTGGAGGTACGTGAGCTTGAAATGAGCACAAAATCCTTCTGTTTCTCTGGTGCAACTCTTCCTTCTGCTTGGGAGATTTGTGCACTAAGCCTGTTGTGTGTTAGTTGTCTTATGAAAGCCCATCTTTTTTTTTTTTTTATAAGGCTGTTACCAAGGTAATTGAAGTATTTGAAGTAAATGCTGGTCTCAAAAACATCTGAGAGCCAGAACCATCAGCAGCAGGAACCATTTCTTCTTGCTGGCTTTCTGTACCTCTGGGGTTACTGCAGTACAGTTAATCTAATAGATTATGTTTCCCTTGGGAGAGATGCAAGCCTTGTCTATGCTTTCAGCACCATTATTTTCTCCAGAGTTGCACTGGTGATTTCATCAGCACCCAACTATCCAACTGCCATTTGCAGCCTTCTAATGACCACTATTAATAACAGAGTATCTTGGGTTAGGAGCAAAGCTGAGAGCTGATCCCAAACACACAATGCTGACTGTCTCCTGGCTGTCTAAAAGGCTGCTACTGGTTTATCCATAGCCTCCAGGAACACTGTCTTGTAGCTTTCACCTACTTCAATCATCAAAAAGTGTGGCTCTTGATGGGAAGTAGGACAGGTTCTGTTAGAAGTGGAAAGGAAGCTTGGGATATACCAGTTTGTTTCTTAAAACTCAGGGTGGCTTATTTAGAACTTCACAGGGTCATTCTGCTCCAGCTTTCCTGACAGCCTCATTTTCTGGCACCTCAAGAAGGGCAGATGTTGACCATGACTGAACCTGCCACTCTTACAGGTCATCCCTAACAAAACTTTCAGATGCACAGGGCTGAACATCTCTGGAGTTCCTACTGAAGTCCCAAATACCACCCAGAACTTGGATCTCAGTTTCAGCAATCTGGAATCATTGGGGTCCAATTATTTTTCGTCAGTCCCTGAACTGCGGCTTCTGGATCTTTCAAGGTAATGAGCTCTTTTATGAGGATATTGGTCAATCTTGCTTTACCAGCTGGGCTGCTGTGGTTGCTTATTTTGTGGACTGTTGGTCTTGGCTATTCTTTTTTTTTTGCTTAGTTGGTTGGTGTTTTGCTTTTGACTTTATTCCTGTGTCTGTGTCTCTGCACATCTCCACAGTCAAGTGAAGTTACTGACTGCATAGCCTTTGTGTAGTCCTGGGTCTGTCAGTCTGATCTTGTAGGTTGGGATGTGAGGAGGAAGGTGTCTGACTTCTCTCTGAGCAAGAAAAAATGTCAGGTTTTCCACTTTTACAAAAACTGCAAGGAAAAAAACATCACAGGGGAAAAAAAATAAATAAAGTGAAAGTACATTCATCTTCTAAAAGGCTGTTTTAAGGTATCAACAGATTTTCTTTTCCCTTCTCACATTATCTGGGGGAGGAGATGGGGGAGGGTTATTAGCAAATCTGAATTGATGTATAATTGCCAGAGACTTGAGACAACAGTTTCTCCATGTAAATTGTTTCACTGAAAAGTGTCACTCAGTCCCATCACAGTTACAGCTCCACAGTGGCTGAGTGGTTTGTTGTAAAGCACCAACTGGATTATAAAATTAATTTTGCTTGAATTCATTGTGGAATTGATTTTGGCCTCAGATTCTGGATCTTCCAGTAAGAAACCATCTTTAGGTGGCCAACTCTCATTTTCCTCCCCCTTTTCTTTTCTCCTTTAGAACCAACAAGGTCTGGGATGTACTTCTGCCACTGCTGCGTCATGCTGGTGTCAGTGGGACAGCCCAGATGTGGCTGAAGAAGCAAGGGAGGGTACAGGGTCTGAGGGTGCAAGGAGTGATGGTCATGATGAGATTACTTTGGTATAAGCAGAAAGGCAAAATTCTTCTTTCCTGCTGCCAGCACCACCTGAGCTTTACTGTGGCTCAAGGTCTCTTGCTTTGCAACTGAACATTGGATTTTGAGAAGAAGATGTGGAAAGGTTCCCTTAGAACATCAGGGAGTTCTGGCTCTGCCCAGCACAGTAAACCTAAACCAGGCCTCAGCATGAGGTTCAACCTGAGAACGTTGCACCAACACTTGGTGCTGCAGCATGAGCGCCCATGAAAGGGGCAATGCTTCATGCACCTTTTTTCTCTTTCCCTGCCCAACAGGTGCCACCTGCATACAATAGAAGATAACTCCTTTGTGGATCTTCACAACCTTTCCACCTTAATTTTAACTGCCAATTCCCTGCAGTACCTGGGGCCAGCAGCCTTTGATGGTTTA
Organism: Semnornis frantzii; assembly: GCA_013399775.1. Taxonomy (NCBI): domain Eukaryota; kingdom Metazoa; phylum Chordata; class Aves; order Piciformes; family Ramphastidae; genus Semnornis; species Semnornis frantzii. The sequence continues at coordinate 25,364 of VWYK01026353.1, read as the reverse complement.
ATGTCCCTGAAGAAACTGGTACTGGTGGAAACCAACCTAACTTCTCTGACTGACCTCCCCATTGGACACTTGCATACCCTGCAGGAGCTGAATCTGGGCCACAACAGCATTGCTTCATTGAAGCTTCCCACGTATTTCACCAACCTGATCTCTCTCAGGTACTTGAACTTCTTCTCTAACAGGATCACATATATCTCCAGAGGAGACCTTGATGCCCTGGGGGTCATGAACAGGCTCAACCTCACGCTGGTGCTTTCCTTGAATAATATAAAATATATAGAGCCAGGGTCCTTTGCAAAGATTCACCTTGGTGAGCTGGTTCTAAGGTCCTCTTTTGAGAACTTCAGTGTGATGCACACTTCTCTTCAAGGCCTGACTGGCTTGCGGGTCAAGAGATTAATAGTTGGAGAATTCAGTGACATTCAGAAACTGGAAGAATTTCAGAGGGGACTCTTGAGTGGACTGTGTCAGGTACAAATGGAGGAGTTTGTATTAATCTGCTTCAGGAGCTTTGAGTATGACACAGACACTCTTTTTGACTGCATAGGCAACATCTCCAGTATTCGGCTGGTGAACACCGAAATTAAAGAGGTGTCAGAGGTTCCTATGTTCTCTCAAGTGAAGCAGCTGGAGTGTAAGAAATGCAAGTTTAAGGACATGCCTGCTATGAAGCTGTCTCTTTTCAAGGAGCTGAGGGTGCTGCGTATTACCCAGAGCAAACACCTCAATAGCTTCCTGAAGGAGTTTGAGAGCCTAAGGAACCTGGAGGTCATGGACTTGAGTGAGAATCGCCTCTCCTTCACTAGTTGCTGCTCCCGTCAGTTTCCTGGCTGTCCAAATTTGAAACACCTGAACCTAAGCTTCAATTCTGACATCAGCATGAGTGGGGATTTCACCAATGTGAAGAATTTGTTGTATTTGGACTTTCAGCACACAAAGTTGTTAGGTCCTGGTACTTATCCTGTCTTTCTGTCCCTTCAGAAACTCGTTTATCTTGATATTTCCTATACCAAAACTCATGTCAAATCCCAGTGTGCATTTTGTGGCTTGAACTCTCTGCGGGTGCTCAAGATGGCAGGCAACTCCTTTGAGAACAACAAACTGGACAACAGCTTCAAAAACCTAAGTCACCTCCACACCTTGGATATTTCGAGTTGCAAATTGGTACATGTGGATCAAAGCACATTTGATGCCCTCTCTGAACTGAAAGAGCTGAACATCAGCAACAATAAGCTACTGACCTTTGACCCTGTGGTCTACAAGCCACTCCGAGCCCTCGAGGTCCTGGATTTCAGCAACAACCAGCTGAGCGTTCTGTTGGACTCAGCCCTGGAAATCTTGCCCGAGAGCTTGGTCCTGATAGACATCTCTCAAAACCTCTTTGATTGCTCCTGCACACACCTGAACTTTCTGAAATGGGTCAAGGAAAAGCAGCAGCTACTGCAGAACGAGGAGTTGATGGCTTGCCACACGCCCGCATACGTGAAGAACGTCAGCCTGTCAAGCTTTGATCTCTCCTCCTGCCACATCAATCCAAGGATGGTATCATCCTCAGTCATCGTGTTGGTGGCTGTAGTGGTGTTTCTCTTCCTTATTTACAAGTACTACTTCCAGCTATACTACTCGTTGGTGCTGCTCAGTGGGTGTAAACACTCTGCAGAAAGGGGTGATACCTATGACGCATTCGTTATCCACTCCAGCAAAGACCAAGAATGGGTGATGAGGGAGCTGGTGGAACCCTTAGAAGGTGGAACACCTCCCTTCCAACTTTGCCTTTACTACAGGGATTTCCTACCGGGGGTACCCATTGTCACCAATATCATCCAAGAAGGCTTTCTGAGTAGCCGAAATGTCATTGCAGTCATCTCTACTGACTTTCTGGAAAGCAAGTGGTGCAGTTTTGAGTTTGACATTGCCCAGTCCTGGCAGCTCGTTGAAGGAAAGGCTGGAATCATCATGATTGTGCTAGAAGAAGTGAACAATGCCTTGGTGAGGCAGAAGCTGGGGCTGTCCCGGTACCTGAGGAGGAATACTTACCTGGAGTGGAAAAACAAAGAAACAAGCAAGCACATCTTCTGGAGGCAGCTGAGAGGAGTCCTGCTTGAAGGCAAAAGATGGAATCGAGAGGAAGTAAAGCTCATGTGAAGAGAAGGAGAGATCACTTCTACCCTGTCTCACCTCCTGGCCTTGGCGGATGGCTGCTGCTCAGCAGCTGCTCCTTCTGTTGCTGTTCAGAGTTGGAGGAAGTGGATGGAAGCACTGTAAAGCACTACAGAAATACCTGCCATGCTGCTCACCCTTTCTCAAGGAGATGTGCAAGCTAAGGAATTAAGACAACTGGAAGAGCTGCACATACAGCTCAGTGCTTGTCTGTAGCTGTTAACCAGAGCTGGGCCAGCAGTCCACACAGGTCTGATGTGTTGTTGAATAGATGGACTGCTCTTACTGGCATTTGTCAGCCTCTGAAACTGGATTTGGGTACTGGGGCCATTTACCCAGTGGAGCTTCAGGGTCTCTTGCTTTGAGTGGACTCTGGGCTCTCCAGGGGAGAGCAAAGGTACAGATTCTTTGCTCTAAAAATGGTGAGAAATAGCAGCAAGATTTGGATCCTTAAAGTTCTGGGTCTGCCTCCTTAGGGGGAAAAACCTTACAGAGGGAAATGGAGACTCAAGAAAAGACTGGATGAGGCACTTAGTGCCATGATCTAGTTGATTGGATAGGGCTGGGTGATAGGTTGGACTGGATGAGCTTGGAGGTCTCTTCCAACCAAGTCAATTCTATGTTTCTATGATTCTATGATTCTATGACTCTATGATTCTATGACTCTATGATTCTATGATTCTATGATTCTATTCTTACAGCCCTACAGACCACCTGGCAGCTACTCAGTGATGCTGGGCAGTTAGGTCATCAGAAGTTGCTGTTGGTGGGAAATTTCCCCAAGATGTTTATTTCAGTTTCCTTTAGAGCAAGACCAAATATTGAAACTCCCAAATATTTCCATCACCTGGAACTCTTCTTTATAAACAGATCATGTAACATTTGAGAGAGAGGTTTGAGGTTTTCTCATGAGATCTAAAAATCAGTGGGAACAGAAGAAGCTGCAGAAATGCTTAAAACCCTTAAAACCAAGGAATTTCTTTGCTTCAGCTGCTTCTCCTCATCCAGTATTTTTGGGAATGCTGCATGGGACTGCCTTACATAAGCTAAAGTGAGCCTGAGCAAAGTGTTTTGATGTCTACAGACAGCCAGTTCTAGACCAAGTTTTTGCTCTCACTGGGTCAACCACTGCTGGAAGGTGCTGTAGAAGCTTCCAGCCCATGGGTTGCAATGGATGTATTTGGTCTTAGTGTTGGGCTGGAGGCTGTTTAGCCTGGAGAGCAGAAAATCGAGAGGGGATCTTATTAATGCTGACAAATATCTGACTGGTGGGTGTCAGAAGATGGGGCCAGGCTCTTTTCAGGGTGCCTGGTAATAGGACAAACTGGAACACAGGAGGTTCCGCTTCAACATAAGGAAAAACTTCTTTGCTTTGAGAGTGATGGAGCAGACTGGAGCAGACTTCCCAGAGGGGCTGTGCAGTGTCCTTCTCTGAAGACTTTCAAAACCTGCCTAGAAGTGTTCCTGCATGGTGATCCTGCTTGGGTAGGGGGGTTGGACTCAATGATCTCCAGAGGTCCCTTCCAATCCCTACCATTCTATGATTCTCCCTTTTCCTTCTCCCATCATGCTGTGGCAGCCTCTGGTCCTTGTGGGTATCTTGAAATGTGTTGCCAGCCTTTCCCAGGATTCAGCTTCTGAGCTGAACAAGACAGTCACAGGATAGAAGAGTTTTGCCTTTTTCTCACTGAGAATGTACCTGACATTTTGCAGGGAGAAGAGACAGAAGAGAAAAGTCTGGGTTAGCTAAACTAAACATATCTCAGCACTGCCTTGAATAAAAGAAGGGAAGTCTAAATGCCATTGAGTCATATTACAGAGCCTTCCACTGATGGGTCTAATATTGAGCAGTGCTGGGGTATTGCTCTCTATTTACAGAAGGCTTTGGTTGGGATTAATCACTGAATTACTCTAGTTTTAAACTTGCAAATCCTCCTATAATCAATGACGTTCTACAGAGGTAAAACAGAAGCAATTGAGTGGTGAATCAGATCTGATATTTATTCAGAAGAAAGGGCCTGATCCATCTCACTTTCCTGAGCACCAGTCAGCAGCATCTCTGTGGAAGACAGTGATAAGAGAGATCAACACCCAACATTATTTGAAAATGAGGGAGAGCTAATTCCAGAGGTTCTGCTGGCAAAAGCTGGATCACAGTTCCCTCTCACTGAGCTGGCTCAGCAGTACATGGGATAACACCACCAAACACTCCCCCACCCCTCCACAGACCTCTCTGAGGGTTTTTGTGACCTGTGAGACAAAGCTATGATAGACCAAACCCTCATGCTGCCTTCACTTGCCTGGTGAGTTTGGTTTGCTTCTGCTGAGCACTGTTGCAGCAAGTCCCACAGGGAGCTGCTCCTCACCTCAGCTGTGACTGACAAGTCCTGAGCCAGTGCTCAGCACCTCACCCACAGCCCTGGCTTCTCATCTGAGTGCAGAGGCTGCTGGAACTGGGGAGAGGTGCAGCTCAGCTTGAGGTTCCCTGGATTGAGGCTAGAGAACTGCAGAGAGGACAAAGCAAATATTAGCCCAGATTTCAGCAGCTAAAAGTTACATTGGGAAAAAAAGAGGAAAAATTAAATGGGATGGATGTTACTGCTCCTGAGTTGGGCAGCACTGAAGCTGCTTTGCTCTCTCTGGCTCTCTGTGGCTCCCCTACAAACACTTCAGTGTACAAACAACTCAGTGTAGATGTATTTCTGGCACAATGCACCGAGTCCTGTGATTCTTGATTGTATGTATAAGGAGTTTCAAAAAGCCTGCTAGTGGGTCTGGGCATTATAATAAGGGTTTAGGACAGTGCTGGTTAAAAAGGTGAGTGTTTCTTGAATATCAAAGTGACTTTAGGAGAGCTGGAGTGATGCTGAGAGGAGGCTCCCACCTGTACCATTTAAAAAGCAACGAGTCACTTGTTCTCTCCCTGTTCAGCCTTTCCACAGCAAAGCTGGATACGTGAGCTGCCCCAGGCTATCTTACTGCCCAAGAGAAAGCGTAAAAACCCATCATAGCTTCTGGAAGTGAGAGTGAGAAGGCACAGTGAGACAGAGGCTGGTTGCTGAGGTGTTTAGAAAACAACAGGGTTTGGAAGAGGTTCAACCTCTGCAGGCCCCACAGTCCTGCTTCTCTCCATGTGTTCGGAGATTTCACTTGGTCTCAGCAGTAGCTGGTGCTTTGAAGGCAGAAGCTAATTAGCTTTACTGCTGAGATCTTCAGTTACAAACCCAGGATTATTCTTGTTTGCTGTATGGCACAAGGAAGCTCAGGAGGACAGGCTGGTTGGTGACATGAGCCTTTCTTGATGGGACCTAGGCACCAAGAACAACAATGTCCATCCGGGCAGCCGTGAGCCCTGCTGGATAGAGGCTCCCAACCATCCCCTTGGCACACCCCAAGAAGCCATGAACCTGCCCTGGCAGTGCCTGCCTTCCATTCTTTGTGGTTTATGAGTCCAGGAGAAAAAAGGCTGTGAGAACAATTACATTTTGAGGTGTAATAAAGCACTGGAGCAGGCTGCCCAGAGAGGTTGTGGCATCTCCTTCTCTGGGGACATTCCAAACTCCCCTGAACACTGAGTCCTAGGCAACCTGCTTCAACAGGGGTGTTGGACTAGATAATCTCCAGAGGTCCCTTCCAACTCCTGCCATGCTGGGATTTTGTGATTCTGTGATTCTTTCATTTTCACCATTTACCTTCCACAGAAAAAGTAGATTTGCTTTCGGAAGACTCCAACTGACTTTCTCCAGTGCTACAAATGGCACAAATGTGATTCAAAAAGAAATATACACACCTGTTTCCCTCTTTCTTGGGGAGAAAATTTCCAAAGGAAAACTCTGACTGTTCTCATGCCCAGGAAGGTTGTGGATGCCTCCTTCAAAGGCAGGCTGGATGAGGTTTGAGCAAACTGGTCTAGTGGAAAGTGTCCCTGCCCATGGGATCCCATCTAGGCATCTTTAATGTCCCTTCCAATCTAAAGCATTCAATGATTCTGTGGTTCTGGGGTTCTGTGATTCTGTGTCTCCAAACATGCTGGCATGCATTTCTGTCTGAAAATGTTCACTGTGCAGCAGGTTGCTTTGATCTTATTTACTCATTTGGGTGAATAAATGAGCAGCCAACCAAACCTCCAAGCAGGTCTGCACTGCATTCATCTCTCCTGTAAACAGCTGAACATGTTCCACTTATTAAAGCATCTATTTTACCCAGGTCATAAAACCAGATGGAGATGAAATTCCAAAGGGCTGTTGCATCCAAGCTGTTTAATTTCATTTGTGAGGGGGATGTGCCCTGTGCTTAATTTGACCCATGTGAAACGCCAGCACTGGGTAAGCTCTGGTCTTACTTGTGTTGCAGAGGATGGTGTCTCAGAGGCAAATCCTCCTGATGTGTTGGCACCATTGCCAAGGAGAGCTTTGCAGTGAGGGCTCTGAACAAAGCAAGCCCTCGTTAGTGTGATTGCATTTGTGGTCTCCACACGGTAGCAGAGACATTATGTGAAAGCTGAAAGCAAGAGCAGTTTGCTTTGCTCTCTGCCTGGGTCTGGCTGGCTGCAGCAACAGCACCACCTCACTGCTTCTTTGGCCTCCCCAGGTATCAGCACATCTTTCCTCTGCCATTTAAGAAAGACAACAGAACAAAGAAATAAAAAAGTTCCTCTGGACTGACTGGTACTTGACAGGAATAGGCTGAAACTTTTCTGGAGGAGTGTTTGTCCTTTGGGAAATGCTATTTTGTAGGTGGCATATGTCATTTAATGAGGTAGCAGAGTAAATCTATGCAACAGGAATTGCTCTAGCAGAAGTTTAGTGTTGTTTAGACGGAACTCTTCATGTTCTGGTTTGTGCCCACTGCCTCTTGTCTTGGTGCTGGGCACCACTGAAAAGAGTCTGGCCACATCCTGTTGATCCCCTCCCTTTAGGTATTTATATGCTCTGACAAGATCCCATCTCAGTCTCCTGTTCTCCAAGTTAAACAGCCCCAGGTCTCTCAGCCTCTCCTCCTTATAGAGACATTCCAGCTCCCTCATCATCATTGTAGCCTCTACTGGACTCTCTGCAGTAGTTCTCTGTCTTTCTTGGACTGGTGCACCCAGAGCTGGACACACTACTCTTCACTGTGGCAGAATAGAGGGAGAGGGGAACCTCCCACAACCTGCTGGCCACACTCCTCTTCATCCACCCCAGAACACCATTGGCCTTGGCCACAAGGACACATTGCTGGCTCACGGTGAACTTGCCCACCAACACTCCCAGGTCCTTCTCTGCAGAGTTGCTTGCCAGCAGATCAGCCCCTCCCCTGTACTGGTGCAGAGGGTTATTCCATGCACAAATACACACAGCATTCCCACAGAGTGCTTCCCAGGCAGCTCCTCCAGTGTGATCCTTTCTTACCTCCTCATAAACCCCAGACTTGCTCTAGAACAGGTTTTTCCCATTGCCTGTGGGACTACTTCTAAGGTGTTTTCTTTAATCACTTTGGATTACTGATGGAACAGGAATGCCTGATGCATCATCTGCAACTATAGGGGGTTCATGTGAAAACAAAAATTTAAGGTACAGAACTTCCAGGATCAATGTGACCTGGTTGAACATCATAAGATTCCCTTCTGCCCAGCTCTCCAGCCTGTCCAGGTCTCCCTGAATGGTAGCACAGCACAGCCTGAGGGGGTGTCAGCAGTTCCTCCCAGTTTGGTATCAGCAGCAAACTGGCTAAGAGTCTGCTCAGTCCTTTGAGCCAAGTCATTGATGAAGATTTTGAGCATGGGGTTGCACTCTTATAACAGACACTTTGTGGGTTTTTCAGTGTTTTGAAGGGGCTGGGAATAAGGATTTAAAATGAAAGTTAAATTGCTCCATAGGATCATTAAAAACAAAACCTTCAGTCCAGGCTTATGCGCTTGTTTCTCAGAGCACCTTTTCATTTTGAAATTTCTTCCTATTTAGATAATCTGAGTAACCTCCCAAAACAAACCCAAAATGAAGGGTTGTTTCCAACTAAACCCCACAAATTAACATTTTGTGGCAAAACTCAGATTTTGCATTTTTCTTCAGTGCTGTACACAGAACTTTGGACAAAACTGAAATCTCATTTCCATGGCAGCTCTTACCCTGACCCTCCGAAAGTTAAACCTTCACCTGGCTGCATCACACACGTAGTTTGGGCAGTAAAAACCACTGAAGAATCTCCTAAATGAATTTCACTAAGTGCCTTTTGCAAACCTCCTTGAGTAGGTGCAGTTAATCAATACCAACTGCCTGAGACTGAGAGCAATTGAACGTGGTAGGAAAGAAGCAATTCCTTAACAAGTTGTTCTTTGCCATCGCAGCTCAGGCTGAGAATTGGGACAGATGACAGCAAAGCATGATTTGCAGAAGAATAGCCCATCTGCTAGCAGCACTAGCCTGCCTTAGCTTCAAGGACACGGAGAGGGCAAAGTCAATAATCCACCAGCATGGACCTCCTTGAACTGCTGCGAGCACAGAAACACTGCATAATTGAGGACAGCTCTGTCAGAAGCCTTGAAAATCAAGGAAGAAAAAAAAAAAAGGAATTAAAAAAAAAAAAAATAAGAAAGAGGTTGAGGCAGGATCATTGGAGAAAGTGGATGTAATTTAGCAGCTGGGTGAGTCTGAGCTGCTGGAGGTGGCTTGGGTGCAAGGTTTCCAGCACCAGCCAACTGCCTGAAGCACCTAAAAGGGAGAAGTTTTGTGATGAGGCTCTAAGTGCTATCTTTATGCATAATGGTGATAAGAAAGTGCTTTGAAATCAGTACCTCTGAAAAGTTGGGTTTCATTTTTTTTTTTTTTCCAGCAGTGTCTATTCAAAGAGCAACTCAGGCACTTCTGAGTGAGTTAAATCTGCAAGATTCAGCGAGCCTTGCTTTGGGACCTGTGAGATTCTCACCTTGGTCTTTCCTTGAAGAGATACACTGCCTGACCCTCTTGAAACATGGTACTGAGGCATCCCAGATGCCAAAAGTGCTTTGCATGTTCTCCTCCAGCTACTGGAGGCCAGCTCAGGCTGGGAATTCACTGCCTGCAGTAGTCCTGTCCCCACCAACGTGAAGAGGGACTGAGTCACCATTTCAATATTGTCAGGCATGAAACTCTTTCCTTGAGGTCTGTTATGTGACTGCCTTCATATGTTCATTAAGGGAGCCTTAAATTCATTCAGCAGTACTCTGGATGACCTCAGACTGCAAAAAGTGTGATTCTATTACTATCACTATCAGAGAAGCCTAACAGCACTTCTTTTCATGTTCTCTTGCCTTGCTTCCCTCCACAGTCTCCTCTTTAGGAAATGAAATTTCTGCACCTGAAAGCACATCCTAGTGTACCAGTTGCCCAAATCACAGCTCTGGGCCACCTCCTATCTTCTGTTATAGGTCTTCTACATTCACGGCCCATGCTCCAAAGCAGGTATTGGTTTAAGAACGGCTTCTATGCAGGAGGGATAGAAATGAGCAGGGGTACCAGGCTTGTTATGCAGGTGACACAGATGAGCCTAGCAGCCTTTGGTGCTCCAGCTGGGGCTGGTGACAGGAATGAAAGCACTTCAGCATCTCTACAGGGCCACAGCCCCAGAGGCCGAAGGCAGCCCAGTTCAGATCTCCATTTGTGCCTGTCAGGCTACTCAATATATAGAGCGAGTGAGCCAGCATGTAAAAAACTATCCTCCAAGTCACAATTTGCTCTTCTTCACTCTGCTTATAGCCATTCCCAAGCACAGGACACAAGTTATAAGAGGAGAGACAGCCCCAAGGCAACAGACATCTTCTTGCCATGCCTAAGCCACCTACCTGAGACCTCCCATGAACAGCACATAGCTCTTCCTGCTGCCCTGCTTGAGCCTCCCTCTCACACAGGCTGTCTGTGCTGTGAACTGATAAGCTAAGTATGGGCTCTGTTCCCCAACAGGCTTTAGATACCATTTAACACCCTGCTGTACCCCTTCTTCAACAGCATCCTCCACTGAACCACAACTGGGAGGGTGCATAAAGAAGAGCACTAAGGAAAGTTCATGCAGTGGCAATTACTTCTGTATTTATTAATAAGCAGTGTTAACTAATATCTAAAGGGCTGAGGTCAAGAGGATGGGGCCAAACTCTTTTCAGTGGTGCCCAGTGACAGGGCAAAGGTGCATGGACACAAGCTGGAACCCAGAAGGTTCCATGTGAACATGAGGGAAAACTTCATTGCTGTGAGCTCTGGAGCAGGTTGCTCACAGGGGATGTGGAGTCTCCTTCTCTGGAGAGACTCCAAACCTACCTGGACACTGTGATCCTGGACAAGCTGCTCTGGGGTGAGCCTGCTTTAGCAAGGGGATTGGACCAGATGATCTCCATAGGTCCCTTCCAACCCTCACCGTGCTGGGATTCTGTGAATCTATGCCAGGGCTGAATACAGTCTTGATCACAACTACAAATCAGATGTGGAGCAGGGAGAGAGTGTGGACCCCCTGTGCTTCCAAATTCCTCCCTCCGCAGCTGCTCAGGAACCGTTCATGACTTCAGTGACTCAGATTCTCAGCTGAGGCAAAGGGCTTGGACCCACATCCCTCCAGCCAGCGGATTTCAAACGCTGCCGGTAGCTCAGCGAAAAGAGAACCTGTAACCTCCTCTGCCTGCAGCTCCTTCCTCCCCTATCGCCACATCTCAAGCTCTATGCAAATAACAACAGGGCATTGTTAGGCAGAAGAGATTTAATTGCAGCCTACACTCCCGGAGAGGCTAAGATAGGCTTTGCTTCAGATCTAATCGCAGCTCTTTATCTTTTCTTCTCCTCCTCTCTTATCCTTTCCCTCTCCTCAAAGTTTCTCTTTTCTCTCTTTCAGCTCCCCACCAGCAGCAAGTGACCAACCCAAAAATACATGAAAGAAGGAAGAGGTGTCCTTTTATTTTAGATTTTTTAAAAACAGCCTTTAAATCCTTTGGAGTGCTGTGTCCCGCAAGAAGGATTAGCAGTAATTCCCCTGCCATCGCTTGCTTCCGACGCTCTGACAATTCATTCTCCCCAGATCCCCTAAACCCACTGCTGAATACATTAGCCAGAGGACACGGAGAGGGCTTGAGGAGACTGGAGAGAAGAAGCACCAAGAGGAAAGTGGAGCCTAGATCACAGACTGTCAAAGCTCCACTTTCTGTTCCTCAACTCCATTTCTCCCACCTTGGGACTTTGAAATCCTTCCCAGCAGCTCTCCCCATGCCAGCAAATCTGTGTCTGAAGTCAGAGCCTTCTGATTCCTTTACCTGTCACTGGTCTTGCTTGTGGTCACTCATGTTTTGTTTCCTTTAAGGGAAATAAATGCACTGAGAACAGCTCAAGGAAAAACAACTGCTGTCCCCCAGGAGCCTCTTTGCAATCCTCTTTAGCAGTAATGCCCTCCCTGCCAAGGTGTTTCTTTCTGCCATCCCCTCTCTGACACTGTAAGTATTAAAATAAGCTGTTAGTAAGAACCCCCAGAGTCCTCTCTCTCTCTCTGCTTCTCCAGAGAGGCTGTGGCACACATCTTTCTGACTTGCACAGACTCAGCAAGTTTTAGTTCCCTGCCTCAAGCATGGTGCTGAGCTGGGTCAGTCCTGCTCTACACTCTGCCTGTCTTCTCCCACCTCTCGGTGCCCCACTGTCACTGCTGGGTAAGAGGATCCACACAATCACAGGATTGTTAAGGTTGGAAAAGACCTCTAAGACCATCAACTGCCAATCTGACAGCACCATGCTCACTAAACCATGTCTCAAAGTGCCATGCCTACAGGTTTCTCGAACATCTTCAGGGATGGAGACTCCACCATCTCCCTGAGCTCCTGTTCCAGTGTCTGACCACTCTTGCAGTACAGATATTTTTCCTAGTATCCAACCTAAATCTTCCAAGGTGCAACTTGAGGTCATTTCCTCTTGTTCTTTCAATTGGTACTAGAGAGACTGAACCTCACTTCACCACAACCTCCTTTCAGTTAGGTGTAGAGAGGAATAAAGTCCCTTCTCAGCCTCAGATGGAAAATGTCTGAGGTGTGTTATTCAGAGCTCTGATGGAAATAAAAGGATGCCTGCCTGCTAGGAAGTGCCATGTCTTGAGAGCAGCCCCTCTGCTCTGACCATGGAGATGTCCATGGAGGTCTCCTCTGTTCTGGGGGTGTGATTTCCTGGCATCCTTGGGGCCATGACGTGGAGAGAAGGGTGACAAGATGCTGGGACTGAAGCTGGAGCCAAATCCGTGGAGTCATTTAACCTCCTTGTTAGCTGCTCCTCTTGGAAAAAAGGGAATGTATTTTAAAGAGCCACGTGAAAGCCCAGTGTATCATGATTTCAGAGTGAACATATTGATTTCAGAGTGAGAATCATTTCAAAGTGAGCATCATGATTTCAGCGAGCATCATGATTTCAGAGCAAGCATCATGATTTCAGAGTGAGCAGACAGTAAGCAAGATAGGAGCTTCCTTTTAGCTTTGCCTGCCGAAGGTTGTTTACCCCAGGAAGCTGCTGAATAAAAGATGCAAAAATACAGGCAAAAGTGGTATTATTTGCTCCTTTCAAAACATGATGGGAGGCATAAAAACCTTATAAGGGCTATCTGCAATTCTTGGCAGCCTGGATTTGTCAGGACAGAGTTTTCACGGCGCACTCTCTGTGTGACCCAGTTTCCCAGGCACAGGCACACAGCTCCGGTCACACACCCCCCCCCCCCGAGCCACAATCCACAACTTTAATAACTGTGTGACATACAAAGGAGATTTTGATGCAAACTAGAGCTGACAGAGGAGTCGAAGGAAGTATCTCCTTTTTTTCCCCTCCCCATCTAGTGCCACACCAGGATTACAGTCAAGGTGGTTTCAACCTTCAGCAAGCAGTGACGTTGTTGTAGGTTCAGCTTCTAATGGCATTTAGCAAGAGGCAGTAGCTCAGGAGAGGGGAAACAAGAGGTTTCTTTTCTTTTCAGGAAGAATTTACTAGGGCTGTCAGGATTAAATGCATGAAGAGAATGCATATGGGGCTGCAAAAGGGAGGGAGGGAGGGAGGTTTATAGCTTTGCTGCTGGTAACCACAGAACAGCTCTGAGACAGGGTTTGCCAACCCTGTCATGCAGCTGATGAAACATCTGTGTGTGTGGGAGGGTGCATTTGTGGCTGTGCCCACAGCAACGTGGTCATGCTGGAGTGAGTTTGCTGTCATCTATGGTTTGCTGGCTGTGGGTATGGTGTGGGGAACAAGAAGGTACAGTTCTGTAGCAGTAATCTCTGCTTGTTTCTGAAAACTTCCCCTCTAGGATGAAGTGGTGACTGCTCTGCTCCAGGTGGTGAGCATCACTTGTCTCCCCATGATTTTATCAGACTCTTCTATAGGATCCTGCAGGGAGCAGACATGTGGCAACCTGAGTGGATTTGCCAGGACCCCAGGGGAGGTGCTGGTGGGAAAGATGCTTCATGTTGGATAGCCAGATGCTCTGTGTTGGGTACCCATCTAACCAGCTTAGAGTTGACCTGGAATGGGTTCAGGCTTCTCCAAAAACTTGCATCCTTCCACAAGTCATCATCAGATTGTTAGATCAGGCTTATTTCAGATAAATCCATATCCTTAAAGCAGAATGTAGAGACTAGTTGCTTTAATATTGCAGCAAAAGGCTAAAAATGAAACAGCTCCATTAAATCAAGGATACATTGGAGAGGAAGGACTAACAGGCAAAACAACCAAAGGAGATGAGTGCTGGCATGAAGTGCATTCCCTCTCAAGCTTTCCCAGGGTTTGGTGATGGTGGTGAGAGCCCTTGAAGTGCTGTTTTGACCTTTATTAAGAAAACATTCTTTAACTGTACATAAGGTGGTGGTGCCTCTTGCCCCTCCAGAGCACTGTAAGTGGTTTGACTCAAGCTTCTGAAAGCACAGAAATGAAGAACTGAGGAAGGCAGCACAGCCACAGAGCTCCTGCAGCCCTAATTGTAGGAGCAGGCAGAAGGCAGTGGGCATAGCTCAGTAGAGATGGTGTCAAAGAAAGAGGAAAATAAAAGAAGAAGGTGCTGTTGTATGTGCTGGATGCTGGTGATGCAATTCCCACAGGCATTTCAGTCATGTGAACTTTAGCAGATGGTAGACACATTTGCTGGACTAGGTTGGGAGACCTTGTCAGAAACCACCCCACATCTTGAGGCTTCTAGTCTGCTCCACTGAGAGATCCAGACGCTGGGGCTCTGGCAGGGACCTTCTCCTCCTTGGGACTGACAGCTCTTTTGTGAAGAGACCTGGCAGAAGGTGCAGAGCCCATTCAGCAGGAGTGTCTGCTGGCACCGTGGTGAGATAGCCAGCTAAAGAAAACCAGCACACACCTGCCAAGCAGGTTGTACACCTCCAGCAGGGTGGTGACAACTTCCTGTAAGATAAATTTGTGGGGGTTGTCTAACCTGGGGGAGTAAAAAATTGTCTTATGATGTGGGGAATTTTTAAGGAGTCAGCATGGGGGTGTGGTGGGGAATAGACAGTGCTCCATGGTGAGTACAGAGCCATGTCAATCAGTGTGTGACACCCACTGGAGTGTGTGTGTGTGTTTGTGTGCTGGGAAAGTGCAGCCCTGAGCTCCTCTTTCTCTGCTCACTCCTGCTGGGGTGGGGACCCCTCTCTCTTCATTCCTCTAGCCGGATGGGAGAGCACCCACCAGGCTAAGGACCCTCTCTCTATGGGACAAGCTATCTGAGAGCAGCTTGGTCGCTGTCACAGCTCAGCTCAGAGCAGATGCATCAGGCCACCAAACAGGGCTGCTCTCCTCTGCCCTTGTGCTGTGGATGCAGCTAGGACGGTTAGGAGACTGATGAGGAGAGGCTGCTGGACCTGGGGCTTGTTAGACCGGAGAAGAGAAGACTGAGAGGGGATTTAATAAATGTTTATAACTATCTGAGGGCTGGGGGTCGGGAGAGGGGGGACAGGTTCTGCTCACTTGGTCCCTGAGATAGGACAAGGAGCAATGGATGGAAGCTGCAGCACAGGAGGTTCTGCCTCAACACAAGGAGGAACTTCTTTACTGTAAGGGTCCCAGAACACTGGAACAGGCTCCCCAGGGATGTTGTGGAGTCTCCTCTTCTGGAGCCTTTCAAGGCCTGTCTGGATGTGTTCCTGTGTGACCTGAGCTAGATTGTCTGGTCCTGCTGTGGCAGGGGGGTTGGACTGGATGATCTATGGAGGTCCCTTCCAACCCCTGACATCCTGTGAGNGGCTGGTGAGAATCCTGCTGGTGCTGTGGAATTCTTTGAGTTCTTTCAACCCCCTTTGCAGAAGTGGATGGAGCTAGACTTGGGGAAAGCAGCTCAGGGGAAAGAAAAAAAAAAAAAAAAAAAAAAAAAAAAAGGGGGGGGAAAATTTTTTTCAACNGTGGCAGAATTGCTTTGCCAAGCCTGAAGACTGTGCCAGCTCTTCTCACTGAAAAACTGAATTTCAGCATCTTCTGCCCCGTTAATTTTTTTTTTTTTTTTTTAGGTTTGCTAAGTCAGTGAGATGGTTTCAGCTGTTGGAAAGATGCTGTGTGAGACTTGTGTGCATTGGATACATGTCCAGACACATGAGAGGGCTCCATCTCATTGGAAACCTGTCTCCTATGTGTGCTCTGCTCTCCCATTCGGGGTTTTGAGTTTGAGTCGATTGTCAGCAGCTTCTGGGCACCACAGAGTAAGAGGTGGGGAAAATCAGTAGGGAGAGAAGACCAAGGGGCAAAAAAAGAGTTATGCTCTTGGGATGTGGGACATGGTGAGCTGTGAATTTTAGGCTGCCAATGCCAAAATGACACTGGTAGATTTTAGGCTGCCAATACCAAAATGGCACTGGACATTTGGTAGATGAATAAATCGCCCCAACAAGCTCTGGCAGTGTCTGGCAATGGAGAGGGAGCATAAAGTGTGGGTGGCTGGAAGCAGAGTCTCACTTGCCACTTGCTATGCTGCTCATGGACGGAGTTTTACGCTGTTCAAACATAATTTGCTCTCCCTCTCTGAATGGAACCAGAGAAGTGTATTACATTTATCTTAATAAAACAAGTCACTTTGCAGGCAGTGGAAGCCTGGCTTCCTATGGTCATCTCCCGTGTGGGTTCTCTGGTGTCTGATAGAGCGGCTGAGTTCATATCACATCCCAGGAGTGGGATGGAATGTGGAGGGGCGATAGGGAGAAATGTTAATTTGGGTGCAGCCTCCCTTGTAAAGCTTGTTAGGACTTAATTCCATTGAGATGTCTCTTCTCCCATCACGGCTGACTGCAGGCTAGCAGGTTTAGAAAGCTGTTACCTGCTGCCTGTGGGACAGCAACGCCCATCAGAGAAGTCTTTTTACTTGGGGGAACTTCAGAAAAAATAAACAGGCCTGACTTAAAATTCCTACAAATTATTTGTCATTATATCCCACAGAGTTTGACCCACATACCTGTACCTTTCATGGCTGACATTTAGCACCAGGACTCTGTAGCTGTGATGGAGATGAGCATTAACCTGAGAGAAAGGTTCTGCTTAGTATGGGCCATCGACCGCACGGTCTGCAGACTGAGCATGCAGCGTTAAATAGATGTACCCAGCCACAAAACCACTTCTCATTTTGTATAATACAGGCCAACAGAGATTTGAAAAATGTTCCATTTCTGTATAGAAAGACTATTTTTAAAATTGAACAGTAAGTTAGTCCTCTATTGACTTTCAATTTCCATCCTCTTACATTTCCATAGCAACTCTGGCCATTTATGCATTTATCTTTGTATTTAACTTTCCTCTTTCAGAGCATTTTGAGTGGACTCAAGTGCTGCAAAAGGGTTAAAGCAGCCTTTCAAATAGCTCCCTGTTTTTAAGCAATTACTTGAAAATACATATATATATATTTTAGGCTAAATTGACAAGTTGGTGGTTTAATGAAAACTACTGCTGGAATATTTGCCCTGAAAAACCCTTCAGGATGATAACAAGAATGAGTCACAACCTCTCCACCTCTCACCTCACCTTCTGTTATTGCTGTCTGCAGAACTTTCATGCAGAATCTGAAACTGCAGCTGCAAGAGCTGGCACATTAAAATGGCTGGGTACAGACAACACTCATGCTTGGGTAATTGTACCNACCATTCTATGACTCTATGAACTTCTTGTGCTTCTGGAACTGAGTCAGGGATGAATTCCCCATGACCATCTATAGTACATGGTTAGAGTTCCCACCAAGAAGCTAGAGGCTGTTTGGTGGAAATGTGTTACAGGTTGCCCAGAGAGGTTGTGGAATCTCTTTCTCTGGAAAATTTCAAGACCACTCTGGATGCATTCCTGTGTGACCTGAGCTAAATTGTATGGTCCTGCTCTGGCACGGGGACTTGGACTCGATGATCTCTGGAGGTCCCATCCAACCCCTAATATCCTGTAATCCTCTGAGACCTTGCTGTACAACAGAGCTCAGGCAGGTGCAACAAGGCAAAAGGACAGCCTTGAGTGCACTGGTGAATCTCCACACATGGCACTGGAGAGCCCTACCAAGTAGGCAGTGTTGGCTGAGCTCCTTGGAGAGTGGATAGATCTTGAGTAATGTCTGTGTGGGGCAGAAGGCAACTTTCAGGTCAGTAATCTTAAGCCCACACTTGCCATGCTCTCCCTACAGTTTCATAGTGTTTTTTAGCTGGAAACTCTGGTGAGTCTTTCATGCTGCCAACCTCCTGTCTTTCTATTTACAGTGTCAATGCTGCTTCTCTCATCCCTCTCCTGTCTGGTTGATTATTGCTACCACCTAGTGTGGAAGGATGTCCCCAGGAAAACAATAGGTAACTAAATTGCAGCAGAGAGAAAAATGAGATATCTTTCCCTGGAGACTTGGTGACACACTCAAGTGAAGCACAAGGGAGAGGATGCTGCTGTGGGTAGGCTTTTGTGCAGCGAATGTGTTCACCTTGGGCACTGCCAAGCCACAGCCGTTCTGCAGCAAAGCCCAACCTAACTGACCAAGGTGCTTAAGCGCCAAAGGCATTCTGAATTTTTTATTTTAATGGGCCTGGGAGTCTAAATCTCATTGACTTGCAAATTGACTGTGTAGATCAATGCACAATGCCCTGACGAGGCAAGATGGTTTCCTACAAAAGTCCTCCTGCACGTCAGCCAGGCCACTTTTGCACTGCTCCAGCAGCCTGCATTTCACTTCTAATCTTCTCCTACCAGGGGATTTCTGATGAGTCCCAGAACCATCTCTTCAAGCTGTTTTGTGCAAAGATGTAAGCAAGCAACTGATGGAACTGATCAAACTATTTAAGTGCCTAAGTCCCATTGAAATCTGTTTCCTAACCTGCTTAGATGCATCTGAAAATCCTATTAAAGCACTTCCCTGCACCTTTAAGCACCTAAACAGCTTTGGGAAGGCATTGTCTGATCTCTTAGGGATGGAGGGTTAGTGTCTCCAGAGGGTTGGAGCTCACTTGCTGCTCCCTGAAGAATTCTGGCTTTGTCCTCATTGTGCCAATGTCCCATGTCACCTTCCCCTTTCATTCCATCACTTGTGTTGCTCCTCTCTGAAGGGCTCTAAATAATTCCTTCCCCCTCCCTCACTGTTGACACCTTCTTGAGTATTTGCAGGCCGTTATTAAATCACCTCTTTACTCATCCTTTATCTGAGCTGTACATAATTAGTTCCTTTAATCTTTCCTCATAGGTCAATCCTTCTAAACCCTTAATCATCTTTATCTCCTTTTCCTGGAGCCCCTCCAATTTGCTGACACCTTTTTTTCCCCTCTCATTTTATTTTGCATCAAGAAGCAGCAAAGCCCACAAGCTCCAAGTGCTTTTCAGTCTGACTGAAGGCAATGTAGGGCTGTGGGTTTCACAGTGGGATTCCTTGTTTGTTTCAGGCTCAGCTTGGTGAACAAAGTGGTGTTGGAAAGGAGTAAACCATCTCCTGACAGCCATGATTTGGCTCTCCTAGCAAGAACTCTCCACACCCTCCTCTTGCCCTTTTCAGCTGAGTGTTTCATAGAATCATCTGGGATGGAAAAGACCTTCAGGATCATCAAATCCAACAATACCCTACTAAGTCCACCCCTAAAACATACCCAAAGCCCATCTGTGTGGCTTTTAAACACCTCTGGGCATGGTGACTCCACCACCTCCCTGGGCAGCCTGTGCCAATGCCTGACAACCCTTTCCATGAAAAATCTTTTCCTAATGTCCAGCCTAAACCTCCCTTGGTGCAGGTTGAGGCCGTTCCTTCTCATTCTATCACCAGTAACTTGGGAGAAGAGACCAACCTCGACCTCACTCCAACCTCTTTTCAGGGAGTTGTAGAGAGCAGAGAGGTCTCCCCTCAACCTCTTTATCTCCAGACTAAACAAGCCCAGTTCCATCAGCCATTCCTCATAAGACCTTGTGTGGCAGAAAGAAGAGTAAAGGTCTCCAAGTAGCTCAGATTTATTCTTCAAACACAGGAGCAGAGCTGCTTCTTAGCACAACTGATCTTGGATGTGTTCAGCTCCTCCTATGGATGTGTGGGGCTGGCAGATAGGTACTCTGCAGGAGGGGCAAAGAACAGGTGCCCTGGTAGC
Organism: Semnornis frantzii; assembly: GCA_013399775.1. NCBI lineage: Eukaryota > Metazoa > Chordata > Aves > Piciformes > Ramphastidae > Semnornis > Semnornis frantzii. Next base: position 5,686 of record VWYK01026353.1, on the reverse strand, counting down.
TCTGGAATGGACTGGAGGTGCTGCATTATGAGGATGGAGGAAGGCAAGAACCAGCACTGGTAGCTGGTAGGGGACATGGACTCTTACTGCCAGGCACAGAGGAGCAGTGCTGCGTTGTGCCTTTCACCAAAAGCAGTTCTTTCTCACTACATTTGGTTTCTCTACCAGATGAGGTTATCCACACTGCTATCCTGCCAGCCTCTTGCAATGCAGATGAGCTGCAAGAGTCTAGCACTTCTTCCCCCGTGGGCCACACCACCAGGCTGCTTTCCTTGGCTCTTATTCCCATTCCCCTGCTACTTTCCACTTGCAGGAGCTCCAATCTACCTGCTCTTGCCAGGGAAGGGATGCTGCTGGGCTCCTATCCCTGGTACTGCAATCCCAAACACTGACAGGCTGCCAGCTCCTGCCCAGCTCCATGTTCCTACCCAGAATAGAATGGCCTCCTTTCCTTTGCTTATAAAAATGCTGTTTCTGTGTTTTAAATGTTCGAATCTTTTTACATTATGTTTGTCATCAGTTCTTTCTTCCAAGGATCTGTAAACCCTTCTCAATTGACATTGCCTTCACGATATTCTTGTTCAGCAACAACACGATGGAGAAACTGAAGCACTGCAGAAAAGTTGGAAGGAAGAGCCCTGCTCCTCCAACCTGCTAGCTGTTCAAGCTCCTGTGCTGTCTGAAAGCACATGGCAAGGCCTCAGAAAGAGCAGTGGCCACTTTTGGTGTCTCAGGGTGCATGGAATTTTAAATGAGCTAGCATGAGGCTGTGGTGGGGAAGAGACTCCTCATTATGAGGCAAAGTCACACCAGTGAGTGTATGACACATGGTGCCCACTGTAAGTTGCCTCCAGGCTGGACTGACTGCAACTCAAAATCAAGCCATGAGGAGGTGGTAGACATTTTCAGCTCAAACCTGCCTTGTAGTACTCCTAAATACCAGAGGTCTGTCCCACACAAGTGGGAGCTGTGAGTGAGCAGCCCTAGGGAACAGTCCTGCTTTACAAGTCAAGGTGTTCTGTGTAAGAGAGCGCTGGCAAAGCCACCACAGTCACAGCTGGGATGGTTCTCTGCACGGCAGTGAGGACCAGATGCTGTCTGACAAAGATGATGAAACCTGCATCTCAAGATATCTGCCATTCTGCAGTGACTTTGACTTCCCTTTGTCTCCCCAACCCAGCAACACTGGTGCACGATAGGCAACATGAGTCCTCAGAGGAGTCTCACCTGCCCTGGTGTTTTACCAGTTGGTTATTTTGCAGAGAAGCTGTGGTTTGCATGTGAGGCTTCCTGTGACCGTTATCTGCTTTGGATACAGTGTGAGCAAAACGAGTGGCTGTGGCTCTTGGCTGGTGTAGGCTGGTGGGGTTAAATAGCGGTGACTAACTCTTGAATGAGCCTAGGGGTAGCCACTTGTGCCTAATGAGGATGCAAAGCTGCTTGTTTATGCATTTACTCCTTGAAGATCATGGAGGAAGCTGCTGACAGAGAAGTTTTTGCTTGACAGGGTTGTGAAATACTTGATCGATGTAGCAAGGGTCACCCTCAGCCTAAGCAATGGCTAGGAGCAAGGTGACCTTAGAGGGAATATTAGTGAAGTAGTCAAATTGTTGTCATCCAATTTCTCTGCCTCTCCCAAGGGCTAACAGCACAATCTGAAGCTCTCAGGTAGCCCAAAGCACTCACTCTTCCCCTTCTCCTGACATCAGTAGCACATAGAGAAGTCCTGTGATATCTCCAGTACATCCCTCTGCTAGGGATTCCTGAACCCATTCACTAAAGCTGGCCATACACGGGAAGAAGATGACCTCCAGGTCATCCTCCAGGTTTCTTGGAGGAACTCAGGGAGATGAGATGCAGCTGCTCTGCCCAGGTGTCCTGCATACAGGCACATACCTGTACAGGTGTGTGCAGGGGAGGTGCACCCTGGCTGTCCCCCCCAAGCACAGAGCAGGCTCTCCACGCCTGTGTGCTCTTCCAGGAGCCATGCTGCTCCTCTCTCCATTCCTGATGCAAGGGGAGATGAGGACTGTCTGTGTCATATCCTCACACTGCCTTTTATGAAGCCCCATACATCCATCTCCTGCTGCTTGAAATTGCCACAACCACTTCCATGCTCTGTCTGAGCTCTCATGTTTCCAGATGGGACTATTAGGCTCCCTAGGAGTGCAACTGTAAATATCTGCAGAAGTGCCACCCAAGCACTGCAGTGCAGGGCACCAGAGCTGCCTTGCTTCTGCGCAGATGCTTCTACTGTGACTCCCCCAGGGCTCACCACCAGCAGTGCTCTGCAGCAGCTCCATTACTGAGGCTTTCACTCCAGTGAAAGGGAAACAAAATAGATGCAATTAGTGCATGGCTGTACTGAGGTGGAGCCATCCTGTCTCTGCCACTGGTGTTTCAAGTGGCCATGGTCACCTTACTGGACCTGGAGATGCATGTGGATGAGTCCTTGGTATTTGGGAATGTCTCCTGTAATGTGAACAGCACCCACCACTGAGAGCAGTCCAGTTTTTGGTGGAACCTTTGTTGCAATGCTAATAATAAGCTAATCAGTCTCTTTTATCTGCCAGTAAAGTAGCATTGCTGTGCCCTTCCTGACATGCCTCTCCTGCATATGTCTTTCCATAGGAGGAGTGTAAGTTGTGTTGCTTCTTCCACCCAAAATGGATGCTGGTGGCACTGCCAGTGATGGGCTGCTGGAGGCAGCTCTCTGAAAACAAATCTGGTTTTCAGCCAGTAAAACCAGCTGTGCCCACTAACTGCTTCCTGCACCACTGGGCAACTGTGACCTGTGGTTCCCCTCCTCCCTGACCTCCTCACCTTGCAACCACTGCCTATTGCAAACCGTTTCTCAGAAGGGCTGAAATCCCAGATTGAACTCAACTTGGTTGCAAAACTCCCAGTGACTTCAAGTCTGAATACTCTTGCCAGCATTTTAAGGAACTCAGCAGGGAGAAGCCAGAGGCAGATGCCTCACTCTGGGAGCCATTTATTTGGAAGCATTCAAACTACCTTGTTATGTTCCTCTCGTGGTGCTGGTTCACAGAGCTTCCCCAACACAGCATGCAGACCTCAACACCCTCCCCTTGCTTCCCTGCACCAAGGCACAAACTGGGGTGACTGTGACTTGTTTTACACATGCAGACAAGGGCTTCTCCTGGACTGGTAATGCAGCATCCTGGTAGCAGATGTTACTATCTGGGAGAATTCATGCTTGTTCCCAAATCACCTTTCACCAGCCCTCTGGGAGAGGGATCCTAGACATGGTTGTTACAGAGGTGTGAGCCCACGTGGGAAAGTCTGCCAGGATCCACAGGAGACCAGGACACTTGTTACGGAGTCCTCTTTATTAAGAGTGGTAGTTTTAATCACAGTGAATAGAGAAAATTACTCAGAGGTCTCACTTTTCTTTTTTGCAACCTGGGAAACAAATTTAACACAAAATTCACCACACTTCAGAATTACTCAGAGGGCAGATTTTGCTGTTAGAATAAAGATTTCCTTAATTTTTCTTTTTCCCCTTTTCCCCTTTTCCCCTTTTCCATCCTTTCCCCTTTTCCCTCTTTCCCCTCTTTCCCCTTTTCCTTCTCTTTTGCTTTATTTTTTTTTTCCTTTCCCTTTTCCTTTGTTTCCTTTTTTGCCTTCCCTGGTTTATGCTATGGACAGCAAAGCAGGACACCAGGAGCAACTCTGGCTCTACAAAAGCAAAAGTCACCAATGAGTTCCTCAAATCCCTGATCTCTTCAGTGAAGAAGAGTAACTATGACCCTGGGATGCACCCAGCTCCCTAGAACAAGTCCCTCTTGTAAATAGTTCCTAATAAATATCTAAGTAATTAACTCCAAGCCTGGAAGATCTGCTAGGCAAGAGTTTGTCACCTCCTTTGAGGTATGGAAGGACATAGGAACTGTTGGAGCGGGTCCAGAGGAGGCCACCAAGATGCTGAGAGGGCTGCAGCAGCTCTGCTATGAGGCCAGGTTGAGTTTGGGCTCTGCAGCCTGGAGAAGAGAAGAGGAGATCTTGGAGTGGCCTTCCGGTATCTGAAGGGGGCTATACGAGGGCTGGGGAGGGACTGTTGACAAGTTCTTATAATGACAGGATGACATAATGACCTGCTCAGTTCAATGTCCTTCAACACGAGGCTTAATATTCCTTGTCCTGGATGAAAAGTCAAAATCTGTGAGACTTTATTGTGAGCTCACCAAAAAAATAATCCCCAAAACCAACCAAACCAAAAACCCCAACAAACCAAACCAAAACAAACAAACCCCCCCCCCTCAACAACAAAAAACACACAAACCCCCTCCCCAAAAACCCAAACCCAAACCAAAACCAACGAACAAACCAAACCCCCAAACTAATAATAAAAATTAGTGCCTGCAATACCTCATTCAGATAATATCAAAGTGTTCTGTGTGTGACCTCTTACAAAATTCAAAAAAGAGAAGTTTTTTATCTAATCAGCTTGAATTTCAAACCAGAATGACTTTGAACACCAAGGTAAAACAGGTTGTCTTAGTATCAACTTTATTTTTTCTTTGTTTTCCCCGACAGAAGAAATTCCTTAAACCACCTTCTTTCTGTGGAGCACTTAAATTGAGATGGATCAGCCTTTTCCCACACTGTAATAGAGGTCTTAAGCACAATATTCCTGCCCAGTGAGTTGCCTGGGACAGGCATGTGTGAGGATGGCATTGCAGAGGATGGAGGTTTTGGGGCAGAAGCAGGCTAGGGCTGGGTCCAGTTTTGGAGTCTTCAGCACAGTAGAGACTTGGATGTGTTGCAGTGGAGCCAGAGGAGGCCACGAGAGTGATCTGAGGGTGGAAGTGCTCTGCTATGAGGCCAGGCTGAAAGAGTTGAGGTTGTTCAGCCTGGAGAAGAGAAGGCTCCAGGGAGACCTTCTGGTGCTCTCTCAGTACTTCCAGAGGTAGATCACAAAGCTGGAGTCAGACACTTTAGAAGGGTCTGTTGTGACAGGACAAGGGCTGATGGGTGTGAACCAAAACAGGGAGATTCAGGCTAAACAGGAGGAAGAAATATTTCATGCTGAGGGTGATGAGACCCTGGCCCAGGCTGCCAAGAAAAGTGGGAGATGACCCATCCCTGGAACCATTCCAGGTCAGGCTATTTGGGGCTCTGAGCAACCTACTCTGGTTGAAGATCTCCCTGGTTACTGGAGGGGTTGGTGGGATGAACACTTGACACTTAAACCTCCTTCCCAACCTAAAGCATCCTATTCTATTCTATTCTATTCTATTCTATTCTATTCTATTCTATTCTATTCTATTCTATTCTATTCTATTCTATTCTATTCTATTCTATTCTATTCTATTCTATTCTATTCTATTCTATTCTATTCTATTCTATTCTATTCTATTCTATTCTATTCTATTCTNCCTATCCCATCCCATCCCACCCTATCCTATCCTATCCTATCCTATCCTATCCTATCCTATCCTATCCTATCCTATCCTATCCCATTCCATGGAAAAGGAAAAATATAAATCTTCAGGAGACAAATCCAAGGGTTAGAAGTCTTTCAGCCTTTCCCAAACTTTGAGAACTTGGAGGTCCTCATCAGTCCTAAACCTGAGTGAAGAGTGCATTAGTGCTGCTGATAATACACAACCTGTGGGATTCACAGCTTGCCTGCTCTGCAAGCAGGAATCATAGAATCAGCCAG